>BLQM01000420.1:0-14223 GCA_012489335.1 Triparma laevis f. inornata | reverse complement strand
GGAGAGAGAGAGAGAGAGGGGAGGAGAGGGGGGACGTGAGGGGACGTGAGGGGACGTGAGGGGACGTGAGCGAGGAGCGAAGCGACGAGTTAGTTTGGCGCATCCTCTACGCTACGCTTAGGTTGCCACCGACGCCGCCTTTTTTGCCTCCGCCTCCGCCTCCGCCTCCGCCTCCGCCTCCGCCTCCGCCTCCGCCTCCTCCTTCTGTTATACACATACGCGCGCAGCGCAAACCATTTATTTTTAATTCTAACTCGTCGTTCACTCGCTCCTCCCAACAACAACAGAAGACCTCCAAGGCCAAGAAGCCCGCCGCGAAGAAGACCGCCTCCAAGGCCAAGAAACCCGCCGCCAAGAAGACCGCCTCCAAGGCCAAGAAGCCCGCTGCCAAGAAGACCGCCTCGAAAGCCAAGAAGGCCGTCAAGAAGCCCGCCGCCAAGAAAAAGACCGCCGCCAAGAAGACCGCCCCCAAGAAGAAGGCCTCCAAGGCCAAGAAACCCGCCGCCAAGAAATCCGCCCCCAAGAAGAAAGCCGCAACCAAGAAAAAGTCCACCAAGAAGAAGTAAACGCTTTGTGTATGTCTGATTGGGGGAGAGGGTTTTTTATTTGAGAAAAAAAAAATTAAGAGGAAATGGGGTGGACGAATTGAGGCTGATATTCGGTGCATAACCGAGGACACATTTTAATCGGTTCGATCGTTCGTTCGAGGGAAGTGGGGTTAGAAAAAGAGAGGGTGGAAGGAGACGGGGTTGCGGAGAGAGTTAATTTAATTCGATTCGTTATTTGTAGTTTTTCATCTTCAAACGTTTATTTGGTTTAAATTATTTATACGTCCTCAACCCCCAAACGGTTTTTCGCCTTTCGCCTTTAATCCATAGACCGTCCCTTCTTCTTCGATTCCTAAAATCCAAGCTGCACGCCCGATCATCACCAGCGCAAACGAAAGTTGTCTACGGCCTGCACCAGTACCTGGAGAAATTAATTCCTAAGTTTACCAACCAGCTGCTGCGCGGCCGTGCCGTTACTCTACAACCCTAACTCTAACCCTTCCACTGGTCTTGGTAGTGGTGACTTCTTAAACATTTAAACTATCAAGGTTATTAAACTATAAACTATAAACTAAACTTGTTAAAGTTATTATTAAAGTTATTATTAAAGTTATTATTAAAGTTATTAATATTATTAAACCAATTAAATTATTGCGCTACTAAACTTCTTAAACGTCTTTGGCGACGGCCGTAATACCCAAACTTCCTCTACGTGAAGGCCATGGCCGCTGCCTTCGACTGAGGTGGGGATGGCGCTCAAGGAGCTGCTGAAAGCGGCCTCGAAAGTCACCTCGAAGAAATGAATAAACCACCCCAAAATATACACCCACATTTTAATATTACAAAAAACAACAAATCATTCAACTATATTAATCCAATACTTCTCAATCAATTGAACATATTCCTCCTCGCGCTCTCCCTTGCGCTCTCGTTCCCCCTTTGCGTGCTCCTCCCCGTATTCCTCCTCTCCCAATTAATCGGTTTCCTATCATCACCCCCCTTAATCTTCGGTTCAAAAATAATCTCCTTCCCCAAAACCATCTTAGTATGACCAGGATCTGGATTCCTCTTCTGATGCGCTTTCCAGTTCACTACCGAAGGGATTTGAAACCAATCTGGAGCATCTTCTGAAATTGTCGTATCATCTCTATGAATGACTTTAGCAGGCCTATTCGAACCCGAGAAATAACCCCCCGCCCCAATTTGAGGTACATGACTCATTACCTCAGGAATATGCATAAAACTAGGACAATCATGACTAACGCTCGTATCGTCAATCTGCCTTCCATAGCCTCCGGCTGCTTTCGCGAAGGCGGTCCAGGGGGTTGTGGAGACTTTCATCCATAGGGGGGCGATTACTTTACGATCGTAGAAGAGCGAAGCGACTTCACGACGTTCGGTTAAGGAGGTTGCGTTGGCATCGAGATTACTATCGCGTTGGAAGAGGTCACCGCCGGCGTGCATGGAATCGTGGCCGCGGTGGGCGTTTTCTAGCTTTGAGGCGTGTTCGGAGCGGGTGGAACGGTTGGTCATACCGCCGCCGGTGCGGGATTTGCGGGACGCGACCATGGAAGGAGAGAGGAGGGTAGGGGGGGAGGCTGTTGTGAAGAAGTTGGGGGTTGGACGCGGGCTGCTGGGATTGGGGGGGGGTTCGTTTGGTCGTGAAGAGTAAGTTGGAAGAGAAGAAGTACGGATCTTTAGTGGCAGGTGGTGGCCGTGCAGGGCTTGCTCGCGTACGAGAATGAAAGGTTTTGAGATTATCTGCGAGATTTTCCAGGTGCTCTCCTGTTCCCATGGTCAGTCTGCATGGAAATTTGCTTAGCGGCTTTGTTTTCACTCTCCGCTCCGCCTACCATGCGATTCCTAGACACCCTAGCCTCTTACCTCCCCTCCTTGATCGTCCACCATCTGGTCGAGAACGATCAGGTACGAACGACACTATAGAGTGCACTCGAGATCTCTCCAGTTATAGCAGGCACGGGGGCTGTACTAAATGTTAAAGTTTGACAAATATGAGCCGTTAGAAGGAGATTTGGTAGTATCTAGCTCTTCAGGAATCTTAATTTTACGCATAATCCTAACCCCGATCCCAAATACCCGAACACTAACCCCCATTACCCCCTATATATATATAACCCTAACCTCACCCCATAATATACCCCCCTCTCCCCATGCGATGCAGGAAACCTCCCGCGCCCCCACCCGCCAAACCTACGACACCGTCTGCCTCTTCTGTGATGTCTCTGGTTTCACTGCTCTAAGCGAAGCCATGGAACAGAAAGGAGAAGGTGCGGAGGGATTGGCTATGCATCTTAATAGTTACTTTAGGTGAGACATCGTCTGAGACGAAGGAGAGAGACGAAAGAGAGTAGCGCTCCGATGGAAGTATGACTAAATTCTCAGGTTTTTTAATGGAGAAACTTTAGGTTTCTCAATTACTTACCCACGTTCTAACGCTCGCTTCCCAGTTTAATGTGTCGTCTAATCGCCGCCGACGGCGGCGACGTCTTCAAATTCGCCGGCGACGCCTGCATCGTCCTCTGGCCCAACACCGACACCATGGACCAACGCCTCAAACGCGCCGTCCAATGCGCTTACGCCATTCAAGATTTGCTGGATGATGCTATGATGGGGGATATGGTGGAGAAGGGGAATGGGGAGAAGACTGATGTGCAGTTGAGTGTTAAGTGTGGGATTGGGATGGGGAATGTTAGTGTTTTGCATATTGGAGGTGAGTGCGAGGAGCGAAGACGACGAGCTAATATACGAAGCAATTTCCTAACTACTAACTCGTCCGCGTTCCACCTAATCTCGTAGGAGTTTTGGGGAGGATGGAATACCTCGCTGTGGGAGAACCGTTGCTGCAGGCGTTTCAGGCGGAGCACCACGCGAGTCCGGGACAGATTATCGTTAGCGAGGTGAGAGCGTCGGCCGAGCTCCTCAATGGAATAACAAAACAAACCGATTCTAACACACGCTCGCTCCAACCGACTCATAGGAAGCGTGGAAATGCTTAGACGGGTGCGTCAACATGGAGGAGAAATTCCACGACAACTACGTCCGCCTTCAAGAGAAACTCCAAGAGAAACTCGTCAGGAAAAAAAATATGATGAATCAAATGCACAAAGACGACATGGACGACGTGAAGATCGAGGCGAAGATCAAGCAGTATATTACTGGGGCGGTGCTTCCGAACCTTAACCCGGATTCACCGGAGGATGAGAAGTGGGGTAATGAGCTTAGGAAGGTATGCGTTATGTTCGTTAACTTGGGGATCAAAGAGCAGCAGCTTCTGGCGGCGGCGAGGTATGAGGAGGCGATGAAGGACGTTCATGAGGTGCTTTGTGAGGTGCAGAAGTCGGTTTATCAGTATGAGGGAGCTATTAACAAGTTTTTGATGGATGATAAGGGATCGACTCTGATTGCTTGCTTCGGCCTGCCGCCTGGCGCGCACGAGGACGACTGCGAGCGAGGTGAGAGTTTCGCAAAATCCCAAACAAGAAAAGATTGCACGACGAATTAATTCTAACACACGCTCCCCCCCCTACCCTCCCCGTCACAGGTGTCCTCGCCGCGCTCAAGGTCTGCGAGAAGCTGTACGGCCGCGGTCTGTCTGCGTCTTGTGGGTTGACCTTCGGAGAGGTCTTCTGCGGAATCATCGGAAACAGAGTGAGGAGGGAGTTCACGGTCCTAGGTGACTGCGTGAACCTCTCGGCGAGACTGATGCAGCAGGCGACGAGCGAGGGAGGTGAGGAAAAAAAAAACAAATCAAAACACGAAAAACAAACCAAAAATATAATACGACTGATTCTAACACACACGCCCCCCCCCCAAACCCGCTTCGCTCGCAGGCGGCGTTCTGTGCGACTCTGCTGTAGTGAACTCCTGCGGCGCCTCTCTGCTCTTCACAGAGCTGGACTTCATTCGCGTAAAGGGCAAGTCCCAGGCCGTCAAGATCTACAGGCCCTACCCCCCAGACAGGGACAAGTACCCGAAGCCACAACCTGCCCACCACGGCGGGCCCAACCTCTACGAGCCGATATACACCGCCCAGAAGGAGTACTACACCGCCCACCGGACCCTCACCTTCCTTCAGGTCTTCCTCCGGCACAACAGCAAGAGGGAGAAGAACCTCCAGGAGAACCAGGAGAACTCCCGCAAGAAGCACAAGAACGTGTCCCAGAACTTGTACGGCAGCGGAAAAACCGCATTCAAGCGCTACAACACGAGCGGCAGCGACGTCGTCATGGGCTCCACCAACTTGGGCTCCACCAGCTTCGGCCCCGGCGAGGACACCTCCGGCGACGCTCGGGGAGTCAGGCAGGTGAGAGAAATTGAATTTAGGAATGCGAACAATTACTAGAAGCAACGTTTTGTACTAACTCGTCGCTTTGTTTGACCCCCCCGCACAGTCTTTCGTTTCCAATGGAAGCGCTAAGTCGCGAAGAAATAGCGTGCTGACCATGAAGAAGGGGATGGACGACCCCGGAGCCAGGTCAGAAACTGCGAGGAGCGAAGTGACAAGCATTCAGAACATTCTATACTAACTCGTAACTCGTCGCTTCGCTCCTCGTCTCGCTTCGCTCGTTCGCTCGCCGCTCGCGCAGCCCCGGAACCAAGAAGCACCGCCAGCCGAGAATCTGTCGCCCGACCCTCACCCCTTCCGGCCTCATCCCCATCCACCACGCCTTATCTTCCGGAGGCGTGAATCTCATCGACCGCCTCTCTTCAATCAACGACCGATCGGATTCCATCAACAGCGAGTACACCGATGCCGGGGACATCGTCACCGGGGGCGAACTCTCCATCGTCTCCAAATCGATCGACTACTGCATCGTCGTGACCGTCCCGGTTCGGCTGCGAATCGATAATCTCAGAATGGACAGCCCCACCCTCCCCCCTATCAACATGAACGACGTGAGCGACTTCAAGGGCCTCGAGCACAAGGTCGTCAAGATGGCCATCCAGGCGGGGCTCATGTCGCACCACGACGGCAAGGACCGAGTCGTTTTGAACGTCATGGGGACGAGGTGCTTTTTGCCTGAGGAGGTGAGGAACAGCGAGGAGCGTTGATTCCGCCATTTACGATATTAGAAGCACTTTATACTAGCGAGGAGCAGCGAGGAGCGAAGCGACGAGGATTTGTACTTGATTTCGTTCAACTCGTCGCTTTGCTCTTCGCTGGGAATGCATTAATCTGCTTGCTTCGCTCGCCACTCGTCACGCAATCGGCTCGCTTCGTTCGCCGCTCGTTACGATACTAGAAGCACCTTATACTAACTCGTCGCTTCGCTCCTCGCTTTGGTTTCGTCCTCGGCTCGCTAATAATAATTCCTCGCAGAACTTCGACATCAAGTACCTCCCCGCCTTTGTCGCCTGCTTCTTCGACTCCGACCTCGCCGAGGAGGACATCGAAATGATGATCAGGGGCAGCGACCTCATGGGGCAGACGAGGCAGAGCAGCCTATCAAGCGCGACAGGTCTGGGCACCGCGGTCAGCGGCAGCCCCCCTAGAGAGGGCGGCAGCGGCAGGCTGCGCAAGACGTACGAGCTCACTTTGATGAAGGAGATGGAGAAGCTCAACGTCCAGAACAGGTTGGGCGTCGTCAGAAGCAAGCTGCTGGAGAAGAAGATCAGACTGGTGGACGAGGGCAAGGGCGGAGTGATGGTGATCGAGGGAGAGCCAGGGTGCGGCAAGACCGAGCTGCTGGCCTCCTTCGTCGCCAGGACTCTTCCCAACACGGCCGCCACTTACGTCACGCACGGGGCTCCGTTTTGCGGCCACGTCAAACCCTTTGGGGTTTGGGGAGTGATCGTGCAGCAGTACTTGGACCTCGTCATGACGAACCAGGCCAGGGACGACCCCGAGATGCAGGAGAAGGTGAGGCAAAGCTTTGCAGTGAGGAGCGAAGCGACGAGCTAGGAATACTATACTAGCTCGAGTCACGATTTTAGAAGCAATTAATACTAGCGAGGAGCAGCGAGGAGCGAAGTGACAAGGATTTGTACTTGATTTCGTTTAACGAGGAGCAAAGTGACGACGACGACGACGAGCTGGGAATGCGTTAGTCGGCTCGCCGACTCGTCACGATTCTAGAAGCAATTAATACTAACTCATCGCTCATCGCTCATCGCTCATCGCTTCGCTCCTCGCCCCGGGCTTCGTCCTCGGCTCGCTTCGCTCCTTCGCTCCTCGCTACGCTCGTTGCAGATTGTCAACGGAGGGGAGGAGGGCAGGAGGTCAGTTCGAACCCAGGCATTCTTGCAGGAACTTCAAAAGTCCTTCAAGGGCGAAGGGGGGAGGCATAAGTGGCTCTTAAGCTGCGCCTACTTGCTCAACGATTTGTGCAACTGCGACGCCCCCAAACCCGACTCGACAGACAACGACCCGCCGCCCGACGCGGCCAAGATCAAGTTGATTCAGAAGGCGATGCTCTTCCGGTTGATTAGGAGGTTGGCAGCTTACAAGTCGTCCATCATCATCTTCGACGACGCCATGTACCTGTCTCACGACAGCTGGAGCTTGGCGGTGGCCGTCACCAACCTCATCACGGCCAGTCTGTCCTCGGACATTGAACCGGTGAAGCTGCTGCTCATCTTTAGCTTGAGGCCCATGTCCAACTACCGGTCGCGCTACGAAATGATGAGCGTCGACTACGAGGACTTGGTGGACGCCGACCAGATCAACTTCGTGAAGGTAGGCGGGCGTAGCGAGCCGAGGAGCGAAGCGACGAGGATGTGACGCTCTTGCTCCTGCTCCGAGCATCTACTACGAGCATTAAGAATATTCTAAACTAACTCGTCGCTTCGCTCCTCTGACTTTGTCCTCGGCTCCCCCCTCCCCCCCTTTCACAGCTCGGCGGCATGCCCCCTGAGGACGTGGAGGAGTTCGTCTGCAACTTGCTGGGCCCCAACGTGGAGGAGATCTCCGAGAACTTGTTTCGCTTTTTGGAGGAGAGGGCCATCGGAAACCCCTTCATTGCGAGTGAGATGGTCAACGCCCTGGAGAGCAAGCGGGGAGCGCTCACGTACGAGCGGGTGGACAAGGAGGCTAAGGACGACGACAGTGTCAACGCCCCTCAGGTGTCGCGCCGCGGCAGCATCGCCTTCTTAACTCGCGGCAGCGTGTCAGGGGGCTCGCCCGATTTAGGCAACAACATGGCCCTGGCCAAGATGCACAAGAAGGACGACTTTTTCATCAAGGTGGACTTGGACAAGGACTTCGATTTAGAGAAGGACGTACCCCCCCTGCAGAGGGTCATGGCCTTGCAGGGCGCCAGGTTGGACAGGCTCAACGCCTGTCAGCAGGGCATCTTGAAGGTCGCTAGCGTCATAGCAAAGTTCTACCAGGAAAAGGACCCCAAGCTCAACGACGGCTTGACCTTCCGCTGGAGCGCTCTGGAGGAGATTTACCCCGTCAAGGGGCACAAGAACCACTTGTGGAAGGAGCTCGAGGCGTTGGACGACAACGGAGTTCTGATGCAGACCAAGAAGGAGAGGAACGAGCTGACTAAGGCCAACGACTTCTACTACAGGTTCTCGTTCGAGGCCATGTGCGACTGCGTCATGTCACGGCTGTTAAAAGACCACAAGATCCAGCTCGAGGAGGCCGTCGCCAAGTACGACGCCAACTGCGAGAAGGCGAGGAGACAAATGCACATGAAGCTCATGACACAGAAGATCAAAGCGCCTGACGGCTCGGGGGTCGTCACGTCCACCGACAGCATTAGATTTCACAGCGGACCGCTTCACATCCAGAGGCGAACCACGCAGAACTTCTTGACGATGCGAGGCTTCAAGAGAAAGGTGCAGGCCGGCGGAGAGTGGAAGGACAGGTATTGCGTCCTGAAGCCGGACGGCATGTACATGTACAGGGAGGAGGAGGAAACGGACCACACCCAGATCATCTACTTAGAAGGCGCCAAGGCGGAGATCGAGAAGAAACCGGAGACTCAGGCACAGTACGAAGGGAAGCAGTTCGTTTTTAAGGTGGAGGCCAAGAGCTGGGAGAAGAACAACAAGCGGGTGGACAACGCCCGAACGTTCAACTTCAGCACTGGCAGCAAGGCCGAGATGGACAGCTGGATCTACTACATCAGATACGTCACGGAGAGGTGAGGGGCAGCGAGGACGAAGCCCAGCGAGGAGCGAAGCGACGAGCTGCTAGATTGCTGCTAGATTACTGCTAGTAGCTGGCCTCCACTCCTATCGCCGCTACGTAATTCTAACTCATTAACACCAATCTCCATGCTCCTCGCTACGCTCGTCGCAGCATCGAGGCGGAGAACGCCAAGAACGGCAGGAATTTGGGAAGTAAGAACAAGACCATGAGCAGGAGGAGCTTGGGAAGGACCTTGAGCAAGAGGCTGACGGCGCACAAGAGTCTCAACACTGACTATACCACGGACGATCCAGAGACTTTAGAGGGCGAAGGAGACATGAGGCTGGTGGTCACGGTGAAGCGGGGGACGCAGCTCATCAACCCGGAGGCGTTCGGAACGAGCAATCCTTACTGCGAGTTGACGCTGGACGACCAGCACTGCAGGACGAGGACGCCCAAGAGCTCGAGCGTCAACCCCATTTGGGACGAGACCTTCAATTTACCGTTGGATCTGCACCAGTGGGTGAACAGCGGTTTGAAGATCCAGATCTGGAACAGGGACGTTTACTTGAGCGACGACTTCTTGGGCTACTGCGACATTGATTTGGCGGAGCTGGTGCCGGAGGATTTGCCACCTGAGGGCGAATTGGAGGGGATTGGAGAGGACGATGAACATTGCAGTCCCGGGGCCAGGAGGGGCAGGTGAGGAGCTTAACACTGCGAGGACGAAACCCAGCGAGGAGCGAAGCGACGAGCTCATGGCACTGGTAGAGCTGCTTCTCGCCTCGCTCCTCGCTATAGTAAACACATAATACTAACTCGTCACTTCGCTCCTCGGACTTCGTCCTCGCAGCATCGGAAGCATGACCACGGACGAGGAAATCAAGGGGCTGACTGGCGGGGAGGAGGAGGGGGCGGATACCAAGGGCAAGTCGCTCTGGCTGAAGCTTATTCCGAAGAAAAAGTACCAGGTTGCTCGAGGCGAGATCCTGATCCACGTTTACCTGCTCATGCCCGACGCGACCAGGGACCGCTGCAAGGAGGCCGGGGGCTGGGAGAAGTTCAAGATGCAGCTGCAGACTGAGGTTCTGGAGAACGGATTCAAGGGCAAGAAGGAGATCGAAATGTTCCAGACCAAGGCGGCGCTTGAGAAGGAGATCACAGAGAGGAGGGAGCTGAGCACGGTCAGCTTTGAGGAGCTATTGGAGCTCACGAGCAGCGACGTCGTGTTTAGGACTGGTGGGGGGAGGGGGAGAGGGAGGGGGGAGGAAATAATGGCGGAGGGAGGGGGTGAGGGGGAGAGGGAGGGAGAGGAAGAGGAAGAGGAAGAGGAAGAGGAGAAAAAGGTCGACCCAAAGGCGCTCGAAGTCGTTCGAAAAAGGATGCAGAGCTTGGGCGAGGGCGGAGCGGGGAAGCCCTTCATGCAGCACGTCGACGAGAAGGCCAAGGACCGGGATAAGTACAGCCAGCACGCTCTCAACAAAATGGCCGACCACGGAGACGTGAGGATGAAGCACGCGTTGTCCATGCCCTTTTCCGCGGACGACACGGGCATAGACAGCGTGAAGAGAGTCATCCACAACACCTCCGAGAGCCTGCAGTCGGTCATCAACAAAATCAAGGACCACGAGACCGAAGGGGGTAAAAGGGGGGGGGGGAGGTTAGCATTGCGGAGGAACTGGAGATAATTTTAGATGACGTCAAGGCGCTGGGCAACACGGAAATTGGAGGGGAGGAGAGCAAGCCCAGGAGCAGGTGGAACAAGGTGAGGTGCTTAACACTGCGAGGACGAAGCCCATCGAGGAGCGAAGCGACGAGCTGAGAATGCGACAATTGCGTGCTCCTCGTATTAAGAGCAGTCTAAACTAATTCATTCGTCGCTTCGCTCCACACCTCGTTAATGCTCCTCACTACGCTCGTCGCAGCTTCGGGGTTTAGCGACCATGGTCGGCAGCAAGGCCGGCCACACCGCCGAGTTAGACGAAAGCGACAAAAAATGGCTCACAGCAAACTACACCCGCGAAACCGTCGAAGACAACAACCCCAAGAACCAGCTCCCCAGATCCGCGAGCTACAGCCGAGACCACGACAACGACAGGGCGAGCCCGAAAAGCACAGCGAGCGATAACGGGAGCGTGGCGGGGTATCAGAAGGGGAGGAGTAAGAGCGGGGGGAGGAGGGCGTCGGCGCACAGGAGCAGCAGCCCGTTGGATACGGAGGCGTTCTTGCATGCTATGGTTTCGGGGCTGGAGGAGGGGGACGATGAGACTGACTTCATCAAATTCCATTACAAGGATGAGAACGGTGGCGTTCAGGGTCCCTTCAGAGCCAGGGACTTGTTTTACTGGTTCGACGCGGGGTACATTCACGAGCAGGTGTTAGTGAGCGTGGGGGAAAGTTCTAGGTCAGAGAGCAATCCGAGTGGAGCACCTTTCGTGCCCTTCTCGATTTTCTTGGATACCTTGAAGGGTAACTTCGTTCACAGTAGTGTAGGGAACAATAGATGGGCGGGTGAGGCACCACGAGGAGCGTGTTACGGGAGTAACAATGAGGCGAAGCGACGAGTAAATTAGATAACGCGTTGTCCATGTCTCTTAATTCTAACCCGTCAACGTCTAATCTTCACGTCGTAGGCTCGGCCAACATCGGCGACATCTTCAAAGATCCGGAAGACATAACTCGCCAACACTGGAACTGGAATTTCAGGATATTCAACTACCAAGAAGACGAACTCATGGGCTTAGGAATGAACATATTAGAGAGCTTGAACGTTCCAAACGTCTACAACGTCACTGAGAGTTCTTTCATAGGTTTCATGGATAATGTGAGGTATTTGATGACTCGGAATGAGCTTCCTTATCACAACTATTACCACGCTTTGGACGTCATGCAGACTTCTTTCGTCTTCATTGAAAGCCTCGAAGCGAACATGTACGTAACCGAGCTCGAATCCTTCGGCCTAGTAATCGCCGCCCTCTGCCACGACCTCGACCACCCCGGCCTCAACAACTCCTACCAAGTCAACAGACAGACTCCCTTAGCGCTGAGATTTAATGACGCTAGTTGTTTGGAGAATATGCATTCCGCGCTTTGTTTTTCAATCCTAAGAAAAAGCGGATGTGATATTTTCTCAGGTATCGATGAAGCTGATCAAGCTAGTATAAGGAAAGTTATTATTGGATGCATTATTAATACTGATATGACGTATCACTTTGCTTTAAAAAGTGATTTAACGAATATGATCGAGAAAACTAAATCTTCGGGAAATGGGGTTCTGACGTTTATGAGGGAGGATAAGGATAGGGATATTCTATTAAAGACTATTCTGCATGTGGCAGATATTAGTAATCCTTGTAAGAGCTTTGAGTTGAGTAAAAGATGGAGTGATGCTGTGATACAGGAGTTTTTCATGCAAGGTGATTTAGAGAAAAAAGAAGGTTTAAGCGTCTCCATGGGTTGCGATCGTAACACAACGCAGCAAGAAACGTTGAGTTTGAACTTTTGCGATTTTATTGTTGCACCTTTTTTCTTTGCGTTGCAGGGATTGTTCCCGAAGTTGGATGATGTTATTGTTACGATGAGTTTGAATAGGAAGGAGTGGCATAAGAGGGCGGCGGATAGTATTCGAGAGAAGGTGTTCGAGGGGGGGGAGGGGGGAGGAGCGGAGGGGGAAGCGAATGACCAGGAAATCATGAGGGCTGCGGAGCTGATGAAGTGGGATACGAGGGCGATCATCTTTGACGATTTGGTCAAGACCGCGATGGAGGATAAGGAGAAGAGGGAGAAGGCGAAAGAGAGGGAGGAGGAAGGCGGCGGAGGCGGTGGTGGGAATTAGAGGTAGCACTATCAGAGGGGTGATTTGGAGTAGCGTAGGGGGGAGTTATCGTGAGGGGGCGGGAGAGTTTTAGAGTTTAGAGTTTAGGGTTTAGTCGAGAATAAGTTTATTAGTAGTAGAGAGAGGGGTTAGAAAGAGAGAGAGAGAAAGAGAGAGAGAGAAAGAGAGAGAGAGCAGCTTTATATATTGCGGCTCGTTAGAGCTATATAATTAGAGTAGTAAAAGTTTTAATGTGTAAAAGAGCGTTTTGTGTTTCGTTTCGTGTTATTGAATTCGTTTCCCCTCTTGCTCCGTAGGACGCCCGAAAATAAGCGGCTTTCGATGACGAGCAGCATAGGAATCACGGTGACTATTAAATGAAAAGGTGACAGTGGAAAAAAGAAAGAAAGATCGGAGCGCGGTGCGTATGTTTTTATCTCTAATCAAAATGCGATTCTAATTTCACATACTCTCCACCAACCACAACTACCACAACTATCTATCATCCATCTATCAACTATGCTTCCTCTACCTTCAGCGCTTCTCTCAGCTCTGCACTCTGCGCTGTGACTTCCTGGTCAGGATCGTCCTCTCCCTCACCGCTCTGCGCGAACAAATCCTCAAACACGTCGAACTGCTCTCTGCTCTGCTCAATCTCGTCGTTGTTGAAGAGAGTGATAGCGTAGTTGAGCCTCGTCGTGCTGTCGCTCTCGTTGATTTCTATACTCTTCTGGTAGGCTGCGCACGAGTTTTCGAAGTCGTCCAGCCGAGCGAGGGTGATTGCGAGGTACATGTACGTGGCCGCAAAGTTCGGGTTCAGGTTGATGCTCGCGCTGAAGAAGTGGAATGCCGAGGCGTACTGCTGCTTGTTCAAATGAACCAAGCCGATGTTGTAAGATATCAGCCACTCGAACGGATCCAAGTACAGCGCCCTCTTCAAACAGGCGACAGCCGCGACATACTTCGGAGGGTTCTTCCCGAAAAAGCACATTCCGATGTTGTTCCACAGCTGCGCGCTATTGGGCGTCTGTGTTGCGTTGAGTAGTGTAGCGTAGAGAGTTAGAAAACTCCAAAGTGTCGTCAACCATCCATCCAACCCCCACCCCTCCCTCCACGCTCACTCACCTTGACAGCGGCTATTCTGTACTTCATTAACGCGACGTCCATGTCTTGGTTGTCCTGGATGATACTTCCGGCCGCTAAAATGGTCTTGGGGTTGAGCGGATCGTGTGCTAAACTGTTTCCTAAATGATCGAAGGCTGCGGCAAGCGAAGCGAGCCGTGTTAGTCAAATGCACATCCTCGTCGCTTCGCTCCTCGTCGTCACCTCGTCGTCATCTCACCTTTCTGGTTCTCTCCTAGCCGCAAGTACACCAAACCAAGCGTGGTCAGTATCTCCGCGTTCTGCGGGCTGAAGTCCACGGCTTCCTGGTACGTCTTGAGGGCTGCCTTGAAGTCCTCCTGAAGGCAGTAGATCTTTCCGAGCTGCAGGTACGAGGCGTCGTGGCGCTGAACGTCGTTGGCTCGTTCGAAGCAGTCGATCGCCTCTTCGTAGTCCTTCAGGTACGTGAAGCAGAGTCCCTTGTTATGCCATATTTCCCAGTCCTGGTTAGCCGAGGAGGTGAGGACGTGACGAGCGAAGAGTTAGAGATTGTTGTTAAGGAGTGCCTCGTGGAGTGCCTCGCGGAGTCTCGGTCCCTCTTGCCCCAACCCGGTTAAACGCCTTCCCTCTCCCCCCCTCCCCCCACCCGCTCCCCCACC
>BLQM01000419.1:30535-49165 GCA_012489335.1 Triparma laevis f. inornata | reverse complement strand
CTCTCTCTCTCTCTCTCTCTCTCCTCCTCTCTCTCTCTCTCTCTCTCTCTCCCCCCCCTCCCTCCCTCTAACCCCAATCCCCCCAGTCACCTCCCCTCCTCCCATCATGGATCGTTCCTTCATAATGATGCTAATGCTCCTCTCCTCCATCCTCCTAATCCTCCTCTTCCTCTCCTTCTTCGCCCGCGCCCCCATCTTCTCCTCCCTCCTCTCCGCCCTCATCTACACCCTCTACCTCTTCATAGCAAACGAAAAAGCAGGAGTCCACAACGCACAAGAATTCGAGAATCGTTTCTGGACAGTCTTCGCCTTAATGTTCGCAACAGCTGTCTTCTTCGCAAAAGATTCACCGTTCGCTTTCGGACTTTGGAGTCCGAGTTTGGGGTTTTTGGGGGTTTGCAGTTTCGGATATGCTATACATGCTTATGATAGATATTTGCATCGGAAGGAGATTGGGAGGGTACCGAATATTAGAAGGAGTAGTAGGTGAGGCACCACTCGTTACGTCTCAGTCTCCTCGCTGAGAATGCTTAATTCCGAGAATTATTCACCTGCGTTAGTAGCGTCCAACGCGTCAGCAACATAACTATCATCGCCACGCATTTCTAACAAATGTTCGCTAACCTTTTATGTGACTCGCTACGCTCGGAGCAGTATTGGAGGTGTACTAAAATTCAGTGGAAGTATACCAGTTGAAGAACAACTTAACAACATAAATAAATATTTAGCGGGAATAGATCAAATTATTATTCCTAGTACTATTAATAATCTTATTAATATCGGGTATATTATGGAGAAGGAGAGGGAGATTATTAGCGTGCTGCAGGTACGAAACCGGAGACGAGCAAGCGAATTAAGCGACGGGGGGATTAGGGGTGAAGGGGATTGTGGTAGAATATTATAATTACTTGTCGTGTAATTCGTCGTAGCGCAGTAGATTTAGTAAGACGCTTTCAGTCGTCTTTCCTCGCGTCCGTAATTCTAACGTTGTTAACTCCACACCTCGTTAATCCTCCTCGCTACGCGGTCGTCACAGGAGGCGGAACCGAGCGCGTTGAATTTTTTGGTTACTCGGGTTAAGTTGGCGCTTTTGTTTTATAAGATTAAAGGTGAGAGAGAAAGACGTTGCGAAGGATTTTCGTTTTACGAGAACAATCAAATCTAACACATACACCCCGTACTCTACAGACCACCGGAACATATCAGGACAACATAGAACGGAGTTGATTGACCTTCTCGCTGTGAATAGGATTTCTGAGCTTAACATCGTCTCCCGCGCCACCGTTTTAGACGCTCTTCAAATGATGAAAATGACAGCAAACTCAAGATGCGAATTCTGGGTAAAGAATTTAATCTGTAAAACCAAACAAGATTCTCTCTCCGAACTCAAAACTTTAACGGACGCGAAGGGGGATTACTTTAGTATGCATAAATTGATTTACGATGATTTGAGGAGTGAGAGGGTGCGGGAGGATATTTTGAAGCATATGAAGGATCAGGCGAATGTGCAGGAGGCGCATATGAGGATGAAGGTGAGGATGAGGAGGGAGGAGTATTAATGATTGAGCATGCCATACTAACTCGTTGCTTCGCTCCTCGGCTCGCCGCAGACTAAGAAGAGCCGCTTACGTTTAGGAAAAGCTTGGAGAAAGATCCTGAGCGACGTCGACGACACCATGCTCTGCTCCGGGGGACACTACCCCGCGGGGATCGACAAGAGGTTCGCGAAGAAGGTGCTGTACCCCGGGGTTCTGGCGTTTTATAGGGAGCTAGATTTGGGGACGAGGGGACCGGAGACTTGGCCGGAAGGTGAGAAAAAAACGAGCCGTCTTTTACCAACATCAATTCTAACACGGTTCGCTTCGCTCGCGCAGGCTCGGTCGGCAACCTCGTGTTCCTCTCCGCCCGCCCTCACATGTACAAGGACGTCTCCGAGAAGGCTAATTACGCGAAGTTTGCGAAACTCCGCGAGAGGGGCATGCACACCAACCCCAGCCTGCTCGCCGGAGACATGAAGAGCGGAAGCGAGTACATGATGTACGCGGATATGGAACCACTGGCGGTGAAGAAGTTCCAGAATTTTAAGGAGTACGTATCGATCTACCCTGAGTTCTCGCACGTTTTCATAGGAGACAACGGGCAGGGAGACGTCAGAGGAGGAGGTGAGAACCAGCTAATTCGCCATTTTGCCGTTATAGATGAATTGTGCAACGACAATCTGAACACTCTAAACTAACTTCCCGCTAATGCTTCTCGCTTCGCTCGTCGCAGAGCTCATGCACGACGCTTACCCGGGGAAGCTGGAGATGCTCTACGTGCACATGGTTCAGCCGCTTAGCAAGACGCACGGGTGGGACCCTGAGCGATACAGGCAGAAGGTGAGAAGCTGTCTCGTCGCTCATCTCCTCGATGGGAATATGCCAATTACGTGAGCAAGGACATTCTAAACTAACTCCCCACGCGTCGCTCCTCCCCTCCTCGATCGGGCTTCGCCCTCGCCTCGCTTCGCTCCCCCCTACTCCCGTCGAAGGGCTTGAACGTCTGTTTCTTCAGGACGTACGTCGAGGCGGGGATAGACGCGGCGAAGAGGGGCCTGATCAGGAAGACCGGGCTGCGCCGAATCTGCCTCGACGCCGTGAAGGACTTTCAGTCCATCGGGAAGAAGCAGTGGCCGAGTAAGAACGCCATGCACTCGAGGAGGGCGGAGCTCAACCACAGCCTGAGTTTGGCGAACTTGTATCTGGTCCAGAACAACATCAAGCCGGTGCCGATGATCTTGAGCAGCCCGCAGTACAACATCAACGAGCGCGTCTCGACGACTTACGGAAACGGCTGGATCAGGAGGTGAGACAAGGCGTCATGAGGTTGCTGCTTCGCTCGCATTATTGTTCTAACATAAATTTAAACGCCAACTCTACCACCGCCGCCAGCTTCGACCCCGTCGCCGACCTCTACCGCATCGAGCTCGACTGGAGAGGGCTGGACGTGCAGATCAAGGAGTTCACCAAGGACAAGGATGACGTCGCCAGCGTCGGATCGGGGCAGTTGGACGCCAGCGCCATCAAGAGCGAGGTGAGAAACTGCGAGGACGAAGCCCAGCGAGGAGCGGAGCGACGAGATTACGAAGGCGTCGTAAAGACAACGAGGAGGCTCTTCGAAATCGCCGCTCATGTTGAAACGACGAGATTATGAAAACGACGTATATAGAACATCGAGCGAGAAGAACTCGTCGGCTCTTCGAAAACGCTGGTCGAAGAACTCGTCGGTTCTTCAAAAACGCCGCTCATATTGAAACTCCTCGTTCAATTCGTCGCTTTGCTCGCCGCTCCTCGCATTACGAATATTCTACACTAACTCATCGCTTCGCTCTTCGTTGTCGTCGTTACCCCCTCCGCTCCCCCCGCCGCAGCCCGGAAGCAACCTCGAGACCGTCTCCGAAACCCATCAGAAGAAGGAGAACCTCGACAGCTCCAAGGACAGCAAGGAGCCCAAAGAAGCGGACGATAGCCGCATCACGTCGTCCTCCCTCCGCTCCCACTCCTCCCCCCCGTCCTCCATCATGCCCGACCCCGAGACCGCGTCGTCCTTCGGCGACAACAGCGAGCTGGCCTTCTACAGGAACGTCACGGATGCCGCGAACGAGGAGAGGCACCTGAAGACCTTCCTCGACAACGAGGCGAGCAAGGCCAGCCCGGTCACGAGCAATTTCGCCGACCGCCTATCCCCCCAGTTCTCCCCCCTGAGCGCCACGACCACCCCGCTGCGCTCCGGATCCGTGAACCTCCCGCCCCTCCCGCACCTCTCGCTCGAGCCGACCGCGTACGAGGCTGCCGTGTCTGTTAGCTCGTCCACCACCAACTGGAAGAGCTACGGCAAGGAGATGCCCTTGGCGTGGTGCAAGGCCCGCGACATCAAGCCCTTTGAGCTGCCCGTTTTGTACGACGAGACTGAGGTGAGGAGATTTTAGGGATACTCGAATTCACGCTTCATTTTTTATTCTAACCCCCCCTCCCTTTCTCAACCAACAGCGCCCCCAGCGCGGCATCTTCAGCTTCTTCAGCAACTCCTCGAACTCCAACAGCAACCCGTCCAAAACCGTCAAAATCGAAAGGAATGAGTCCGACATCAAGGCCGGCAGTTACGTCAATACATTCTGCGGCGAGGGCAAGGTCCTCGGGGTGAGAGACGATAACATCGTCGTGCTGAACATGTCCACATGGGGGGCGAAAGCGTACATTCGCATCGAGGACTGCGAGATCGTGGTCAAGGAGAGCTGGCTCTGGAGGGGAAGGGGCAAGTTGGAGAAGCCGACGAGCGAGCCGATCGAGGAGGAGGAGTACATATTCGCCATGGGAGAGGAGATCGACACGCCCTACGGGGCGGGCAAGGTGGTCGACATCCGGATCGTCGAGGAGAAGGAGGAGGTGAGGGGGTGGAAGCCCAGCGAGGAGCGAAGCGACGAGGGTGTGTAATCTCTCTCCCGTATTAAGAACATTATAAACTAATTCGTTGCTTCGCTACTCGGCTCGCTTCGCTACGCTCGTAACCCACAGCCCACCCCTCAACCCGAGAACACAAACGCGGTCGTCGTCAAGATCGAGGAGGGAGTGGAGCCGCCGCCCCCAGTGCCCTCTGCCAACGTGGTCGCGAGCGTGATGAAGACCACAACGACGCTGCAGATCGAGCTGAAATTTGGAAATCTCTACTGCGCGCAAACGTCAGCCAGCGCATGGAAGAAGAAGTTCAACAAGAACAATCAGTCGGGCATTCTGAGTGTGATTGGGTCGGTTTTCCGCCGCATGACCGTCGCGCCTCCCAAGGCGAAGAAGAAGGAGGAGGAGGTCAAGACGTACTCGCAGTTCTTCACGGACTCGGCCCAAGTGCAGGCCGGCGTGTTCGGCCAGGGCACCGTTCTCTCCCACCGAGAGTCGGACGATATGTACGCCGTGCAGCTGAACTACGGAGTCGGGTACTTTCACCGTTCGGCGTTGCGGAAGTTCGTTGCTTTTGGATGCGAGGACATGCCCTGCGGCGTCGTCGTCGACGTCGGGCTCTCAGGGCTGACCGGGCGGCTCGTGACCGTAGATGAGGCAACCTCGGTCCATAAGGTGGAGGTCGGAACATCAGACCTCACGTGCTATCTGAACCCAAAGGCGATTTTGAAACCCATCAAGGTCGTTGAAGGCGACGACGTTTTTACGCATTGGGGAGAAGGCGTCGTGCAGCGGTACAGGCAGTCAGACGGTATGTTCGAGGTCAAGTTATCGTGGGGAGCCACGGTTTACAGCCTAGAGGCCGACATTGAAAAGGAGAAGGATAGAGAAAAGGTCAAGGGCCTAGGAGGTTGGATCAGCTCATGGTTCGTTCGTGCACCGCCCCCAGAACCCAGTAGGCGTAGAACAAGGACATTGTCGATAGATAAAGCTGCGTATGCGGCTGGAGCTAACAAAAAATAAAAGAGCGTATAGCATTTGTAAATTAACAATCATTCGACTTTCTTATTTTATGCTTCAATATAATACGGAAGGATAAATTCTAGAACATGTGTACCATTTATTAATAATCAAAAACTTAAAACCCCCTGTACTATCCTCTACACCCTACTTCAACCCCTTAATAACTCAATAAACTCCAACATGTGCTTCGCCTGTTTAAGCTTCGCTTTCTTTTTGTAGTTAAACTTCGCCGCAGGAGTTCCAGGCTCCGCTAAATTTTCCACCGCCTTCTCCGCCTCTTCAACGTCCTTCCTCGCTTTATTCAACGTTTTAGCCAGGTCCTTCCCTTTCCCCCGTTTAACAACATGAGCTTTAAGCTTTCTGTTTGAGATTACTGTTGAGACTACGGGGAAAATATCGGATGTTGATGATAAAGGTACCAAAGTATGGCCGATACACGTATGCGTTTCGCTGATTAATACTTGAGAACCTGGGTTTACTAAATCGAGAACACGACCGTTGTAGAATTCTACAGCGCTTATGCCTAGGCGGAATTTACAGCCTGATTCTTTTAAGGTCTATAGAGCTGAGAAGGTTACACGAGGGAAGAGGCCCAAACCTTCGTGTGCTGTTTGATGATCACCACGGAGTGACTCCTCGATTCCGAAGATTGTGTGTGTTTTCCCGGTTCCCGTTTGACCGTAGGCGAGGAAGATGGTGTCGTTTTCGCCCGTTACGAAAGAACGAACTGATTCGCCTGCGAGGAGCGGGTGAACGAAGCGAGCCGTGTTAGTTAATTGTTAGAGGTAATCAGTGAGGAGGAGTGCTCGTCGTCGCAGTTCCTCACCTGCGTTTGATTTTTCGAAGACGTCTTCTTGTGCCACTTCTGGGTAGAGGACGTGCTTCGGGAAAGCGTATTCGCACTGCCCGTCTGAAAACAAGTAAGCTGTATTCAAAGTCACGGAAGTATCGCCCCAACCTGCGAAGAGCGTAGCGAGGAGCATTAGCAAGTGGAGGAGCAAAGCGACGCGTTAGCTTAAACGTTCTATTTTGCGAGGAGCGCGTAATTGTCGTACCATCTAAACTCTTCGCCACTGCCTCCCCGTCTTGATCGTGACCGCTCCCGTCCCGTACAACGGGTCTTATCCTAACATACACCTCGCTGGCTTTCAGCGGAGCCTTGGCCTTGTTCGCCGCGGCATTGGAAATTTTCTTCGCAGCGACCACTGCCGTCGCCGCTTTTTTTGCATTTAGGCCTCCTGTTGTGGGGGTCAACTTTGGTGGCATTTTCGCCAATTCTACTTCTATTACTGCTGTAGTAGCTCTCAGTCCAACGCAAGTTCCAACTCTGTCTTGATGGTAAACAAATCAATTCAATCCCGTCGGGCTACTCAATCCAACCATCATACTAGCCTTCTATTACCAGGGAAATCACTCCACCCCTCCCCCAATCTCTCCCCGCTCCCACAAGTACTTTCCCAACTCATTACTTAGTTGACGAGTTCTACATCATCATCATGGCTAACGAAACCAATTCCACTCCCCTAACTGACCCGGCTTCGGAGCCGCTACCCCTTCCAGTCTCGCAGGACGGCGAAGAAGGCTCAAAATCAACTCCGTTGAAACTACCGCTGACTACTTCTGAAATTCGAATAAGGATTATCTCCGCATCTTGGCCTCAAGCCAGCGTCGTCGCCTGCCGTCTCGCCACCGATTTAACATACGTCGCAATCCTCGGGCACCTCGGAACCGACAAACTCGCCGGAAGCGCCTTCGCCGGCGTTGTGAAGACGATCTCCTCCGTCGTTCTCTGGCAGGGTTTCGGCAACGCTCTAATAACCCTCTCCTCTCAAGCGGTCGGCGCGGGAAATCCAAAACTCGCAGAAACGTGGCTCCAAACTTCAATTTTATGTTGCACAGTCGGTTCAATTCCCGTCGCAATAATCTGGTGGTTCGCAGGTGATCTCCTCGCCTTCGCCCCCTGCGAAGACACGAATGTAGTCCACTACGCGCGGCTCTGCCCGATGGTCCATAATCTGGTTATGGCCTGATGCTTGCTTCGGAGCTTTCTCTCAATGGCTTAACGGTCAACAGAAAGTCAAACTCAACATCCTCATTAACTTCGTCTTCGTCTTCATCAACGCTGGATTAAAATACCTCCTAATCTTCGGCGTTGAAGGGTACTTCGAAGGTTTAGGTTTTATAGGTTCTCCGATTGCGACGAGTATAACAAAAATTCTACGTGGTATCGTCTTAATATTACTGTGTGTTCATCCGTAAACTCCATCTAGACTGCTGGTCAGGTTGGTCACGTTCTTCAATATCTCAACTCCGTTTAAAACGTTTCTTCGCTCAAGCTATTCTTGCCGCTGCCGTTGGACTCGTTGAACAAGCTCGGTTCGTTTTTATAACTATAATGATCTCAACGATTAAAGAAGCGGAACTTGCAGCACATTCTGGAATGCTTAACATATTTTCGTTGATGTCATCAGCAATGTACGGTGCGTGCGAGGAGCGAAGCGACGAGCATTAAGAACATTCTAAATTGACTCGTCGCTTCGCTCCTCGCTGTTAGGGTTGACGGACGCCGGAGCTTCAACCGTCGGTTTACCACTAGGAGCAGGACGTCATGACCTCGCCAAAACAGCTTCCTTACTCAAGCTTATGTTTTGTATGGCTATTAGTGTTGCTATAATTTTCATATCAACACACACGGTAATAGGGAAGATATTCTCTAACGATGAGAATGTAATAAGCCTATCAGCGAGTTTAGCTTTAATCCTCTCGATATCGTACTGTCTGCTTTCGATGACTTTCGCGTGTTTCGGGGCCCTTCAAGGACAATGACGTCCTCACATGCTATAACCATGTTCTTCGGTCTATGGGGATTATCAGTACCCTACGCTTACGTATTCGGAATTAGGGAGGGGAGGGGATCGGTGGGGGTATGATGGGGATTGGTTGTAGGGTAAAGTGTGATGACGTTTGTCATGGCTGGTTTTTTTTTGAAGAGTGATTGGGAGAAGACGGAGAGGAACGCGCAGAAAAGGAGTGAGCGAGAATTTAATGATATCATTTTTTGGGTGCAAATAATTTAGAATTTATCCTTCCTCTTCCTCCCGGTGAACTTAGTGTCCTTCCTCACATTCTCGAACCCTTTCTTCCTCTGCACATCCTTCTTGTGCTCGATCCATTCCTTGGTCTTTCCCTTTCCTTTTTTCTTGACGACCTTGACGCGCTTGCTCGAGGTGGAGGAGTCGACACGGACTCCGGACTGGGCGGAGGATTGGAGACCTTTCGGAGTGCTGTAGCCGCGATCGAAGGAGAGGACGAGGTAGTGCTTCTTGGCTTTGGTACTGCAAGAGTGAAGAGAAGCGAAGCAAGTGGTGTTAGTTTAAAAAACTAAGAGTTACAACCAATTCGGCCAATTCGGCCAAGGTGAGAAACTGTCTCGTCGCGAACGACGACAACGAGGAGCGAAGCGACGAGGGTGTATCGCCCTCGCTCCTCGAATCAAGAACCTTCTAAACTAACTCGTCGCTACGTTCGCTAACCCTTTTCTTCTCACACTCACCTGTTCGGGTAATCAACCACAACCCCCCCCGCAAACCCAACCTTCGCAGCGCACTCCGAAATAAGCACCGCCTGCTCCGGCGTCTCCGGATAAAACTGCAGCACTGCCCTCGCCCCCCTCTTCAACACTCCATACAACGCCGAAAAAAATCTCACCAACCTCCTCTTCGGCACCTGCTTACTCGAATTCGAATAACACAACCACTGCAACGCTGAAATCGATATCATCCCATCGAAGCTCGCGCTCCTAAAAGGCAACCCCGTTCCCATATCGTGATGAGCTAAATCTCCCTTAATACTACTCTCCCTTTCACTGGCAACGTTGAGCATGTCCCTTGAAACGTCGAGGCCGACCCAGTAGTGGCCGGCTGCTCCTCACGTAGCGAGTCGCAAGAAGATTGGCGTAACTGAGTTAGACATTTTCGTAGCGGTTTACTAGTGGCATCGGTGCCGATACTGAACGCTACTGCGCTCCGACGAACTGTCGCCCGTAATTATCGTATTCGCAGCGAGGAGCTGAGCGACGAGACGGCGAACTCACCTTCTTCGAGGACTTTACCGGAGAGGCCGGAACCGCATCCCACGTCTAAGATGAAATTGGGGAAGGAGGTATCGAGCTGGAGGAGTTCTAAGGCGCGTTTGGTGATTTCGGCCTGAGAGTGAGAAGGGGGGGGGGGCGAGAGCGAGACAGTGTTAGAATTTATTGATCAACATGGAGGAGGTTCTGTGTCACACGAGTGTCGAGGAGCGAATGTCGACAAGACATTTAAGAAACCATTATAAACTAGCTCAGAGTGGAGCTCAGCTTTGGGGGTTCGACTCGATAAAACGCCGTTGCTACCGCGTAACTCGCATTAAAACCATTACGTGTACTAACGATCTTCTGCTTTTTCTCAATCATCGCTCGTGCTCCCATTGCTCACCTGAATCCCAATCATACGACTATTAGTATCATACTTCCTAGCCTCCGTATCATTATAGAAGTTAGCGGCGGCTCCGGTCAACTCAGGGCGGCTCATTGTGACGCGCTAGTAGTCGCTTTGAAGATGAACTTGTTATTTCGGAAAGGGACGATTAATGGAATGTTGTAGAACAGTGTGAAATTGATTGATTAAGAGAAGGTGGAGGGTTGCTGTTAAGATAGTGGCTGGTATGACGTTATGAGATACTGTAGCTTTAAGGTAAATACGTCAAACGCTTATTTCGAAAAGCAGTATTCCAGTGAAATTGAGGTTCCAGATCAATCCTAAATCTAACAAAATCATCAATCACGATCATCAATACGCACGCTACTACACTCGCTTCACTTTCACGCCCTCTGAAATTTAGCGATTGCACTATCTAAGGGTTAGGGTTAGGGTTAGGCTTTATTTTCGCTATTATAACCTTACTAGAAGACTCCATACAGTTCCCTGCCCTGCACCCGCCCACACAAGTCTATAAAAAGTGTCGCAAAAGTGTCTCTAACGTAACATAATGGGAAGTATAAAAGCCCCCGCAATGGCTGCCTGGGCTGACTACTTCGGTCTAGGATCGATATCTCCTCTGCTACCGTTTTTCTGTTTAAAGTATGCTGATAGGTAAGTGGAGTCATCATCATCTGACATGAAACGCCAAGACCCAAACCCAAATACCCTGTGAAAAGCGAAGCGACGAGCATTAATAACCATTATAAACTAGTGAAGTATCGTCACTCCGCTCCTCAATTACGAAGGCGTCATAATTACAACGAGGAGCTCGTACAAATGAATGAGTTCTTGTTATGATGAGCACTTATAATCTCGTCGCTCGTCAAAAATGAACGTCGTTCAATTTGTCGCTTCGCTCCTCGCATTAAGAACCATTAAAATTAACTCGTACGCTTCCTTGTAACTCGGTTCGCTTCGCTCGGCCAGCCTCGAATCCGTCGGCTTCATCCTCTCCGCCCAATACAGCGGCGTAATCCTCGGTTCCACCCTCGGCGGTCTTTTCTCCGACCGAATCGGTCGCCGGAACACCCTCTTAATCGCTTTATCCGGCGACGTTATTTTCTTCACGGCGACGGGTTTTGTTACTAGTATAGATGTAATGGTTGTCGTAAGGTGTTTGGCTGGGATATTTACGCCGTTGACGGCTGCTATTGCGTGGTTGTTGGATGAGGCGGGGGAGGTACGAACGTCACGAGGAGAGAAGCGACGAGCAGGGGGAATTCGGAATTTGTGGGAGTAATTCAGCTACGCTAATAGCTGCGGTGTCAACGTGCGCTCCGCTTTCTTTCGCTATGATATTCTAATACATTAACAACAATCTTCATGCGACTCGCTACGCTTGTCGCAGGATATAGGGAAGAGGGCAAAGAATCAAGGGATTTTCGGAATGTGTAGTGTTATTGGGTTTATGAGGTGAGAACAACAATTATTTATACGGACACCCAAACCTATCCCATTGAACACTAAATTAATCCAACCAACCCTCTCCCTTCCCCCCCACCCCCCCCCCCTCCCCCCCAGCGGCGCCGCAATGGGCGGCTTCATGGGCTTCGGCCTCTTCGAAATAGTAAACTGCTTCTGCGGCGCCCTCGCCCTCCTCGCCCTAATCCTCACCATAAACTCCACCGAACCCGAACGGCCCAACTCCGACTCAAAGCCGGAGGGGAAAATTGATATATTCAAAAGTTGGGGTTTTATATCACTTGCGATTGCTTATTTTGTTATTGGGTTGCAGTTTACAGGTATTACGACGCTGGTGGCTATTATTTTACCTGATCGATTCGGGTACGTGGAGTGGCAGATCGCTGTCGCTCTAATGGGGATTACTTTCGTTCACTTTATTCTGATGGCGTCGTTGAAGAAGCTCACTGCAACTTTCGGGACCGTGAACTTGATCCTGGGATCGTTCATTGTTGCTTTGGTTGGGCAGGTGGCTTTTTTGTTCGAGGAGTTCGCGTACACTAGCGACGTCATGTGTAACTTTTTGCTTCTGCTGTGCACTTTAGTGTTGCCGATGGGTATGACTGGGTGTAACATCTTAGGTGAGAATAAGAGAGTAAGAATACATCGTGAAGAGGTTATGATGAAGGCCATGAAGGCTCATAAGAGCACATCGTCGATTCGCTCCTCACGGGCTACGTCCGCTCCTATCTTCTTAATTCTAACACGGCTCGCTTCGCTCGCCGCGCAGCTCCATCGGTCGCTGACAAGTACGGAAAGAACGCGAGGGGGGCTACGATTGGGGCGCTCCGCACGATCTTCAACGTGGGGCAGGCGCTCGGGCCCGCTTACGGCGTCAAGCTGTACAACACCGAGTCGGACATTGGCTTCGGGGCGTGGTTCTTTATCTGCCAAGCGGGGCTATTCGTCGTCACCGTCGTTTTCTTCGTCTGGGTGTGGAAGATGGGAGGCGGGCACGATGGCAGTGATGGCTCCAAGCCGCCGCCCACGCCATCGCAGCATGGCAAGATTCAGCCTGGGGGTTGGCAGGAGAGGGGGGACGAAGAGAAGGGGTTGGTCGAGGAGGTTGAGCTGGTGACCAAGACGAAGAGGGAGAATCTATAGAATAGAGAAGAGAGAGAGGACAACAAAAAATTTGGTTTCAAAAACGCGATCCTAAATCTTTACTCTCTTAAAACCTCAACAACCCCTCTCTCCCCCCCCCCACACCCTGCTACTTTCGCTTCACCTTCAAAAGATAGTTATTTTAAAGCTACACGAGGGCCGCGACGAACGCGCTGTCCTGAACTTCATTCGATGAAAACGCTCGAACTGATCTCAAATTCTCCAATGTTCCTAACGCTAACCCTTCTCCGCTCTCCGCCCTAGTTTTGAGTAGCATAATTGCGCTGATAAGAGTAGCTAAACATAGGCTGGCTGTTCCTAAGCCTCCAAAAGCACCTACCAGTATATTCAAGTCCGACGCAACTCCTAGCCAACTCAGTAAGTAAAGAGATGATATCACAGTAATTGCCATGAGACCTCCCTGCAGCTGTTGCCACCATTTCAGATTTAACGTAGCAATCGCCGAAAGTTCCCATGCTGTCTCCCGTTGAACGCTTTTTGGCACCGATTTATTGGTCATTGAAACTATGGTTAATAAAGCGAAGTAAATAGACAAAAACACCGCCGCATATGCCGTATTGGTGCACTGCCCGTTGTTGATATTGAAGTCCTGGCCGAAGAAACATGAAACTGTCTCAAAACTGAAGAAGAACATCGGCCCCATAGCTGCAGCGCCTTTTATCAACACCGTTTGACACAAGAACTCCGACAACTCCTGCGGTGGAAGTTTCGCGGCTGACGCTCGAAGCTTCCAGAATAGCATGAACGCGAAACCCCACGCAAACACACAAATAGCGAAGAATAGCCCGTTCAATACCCATCCCATGCCGCCTGCGATACCAACTTCGCCCACAATGCCAAACGAGAAAAAGTGAAAGTAAAGGAACATGTTGTAGCTGGACCCCGTTCGCTTGGGCCTGCTGCACATCACCATCGCCCATGAAATGAATGCCATGGGCAAAATAATGTATGCCATTAACCAATACGAACCATCTAACGTCACGGCGTAACATACACACAGAAATGAGTACGTTGACGTGAAGAGAAAGCTGACTCCCTCAAAGACCCAGGAGCACTCTTCGACCGGCTCCTCGTTTTCCGTCACCCGCTCTGTTGCTCGGCCACTATCAGACAACTCCGTCATCCGTGCCTGCGCTTTCGAAGTAGAATATATCTCGGAACAGCAAACTCCAAAACTCGCTAGGGTACCAGTTACCCCAATGACAAATATAGTCGTAGTATCAACCTTTTTAGCGCTAATTGTAGAGAAGAGGAAAATCCCGCAGAATCCAGTCACAATTTGCAAAACTCCTGCTGCACCACGTCTCGCCGAAATATCTTTCATCCTCGCGATTTTCTCAATCGACAAGTTCAAATCCCTCTGCCATTCGCTCTTAACGCTTCCCTGAATTGACTTCGTCCCCCACCAAAATAAGAGATAAATTGAAATAAACATCGAGCACAGTGAGGTGTTCATGCATTCTTCCATGCTCCCTTTTTCAAAGAGACACCTAGAGACCCTAAATAAAAGGAAGAGAATTGAAAAAAGGGTTTGGAACCCGCCCTTGAAGAGGGTGTCGACCAAAAACTTCTCTAGTTCTTCGTCAGGAAGCCGTCCTATGGCTGCTCGCAATTTGAGCCCTTGATGGAAAAAAAATGTCTGAGCAGTAACAGTAAAAACATGACCAGCAACAACAGTAAGAGTTTTTTCTTTCCTAAATCCGTACACCGCCAAAGCTGCCTCGCTGATGTAAGCGAAGCTCGCGAAATGAAGTCGTAACCTCCATATATCCTTCGGACTCCTGCAAATTTGAGTTAAAATGACGTTAAATCTCGTCAATTCGCTCCTCGTCGTTCCTTACCTCCTCCTCGGCTGACAAAAAAAAGATTCTGCGTAAATAAGAACCACAATTGGCAACGTGATATTGCACAACGTTCGATAATATTCGTCTAGTGTCACCGCCGTAACAATGCAAATCACAGAATTATACGTTGTTGTCAACACGCCTCCGTAGACCCAGAGCGAGGAAGCCTCTATCAGGTTTACTTCTAAAGAAGCAGATGATGACTGACTCTCCTCCCCTCGCCTCGTTTCTCTATTTATGACGATGCCTTTCCAGACGGCCGTCAAAAATAGGCAGCCGCTCCCTATGCCAGTCAGAACCAGCATGAATTGTTTTTCGGCATTGTCTCCAAAGTCCCCCTCCGAACCGTAGTTCCCAAGCAAATAAAGGGCGCAACACGCTGCAATAGCAAGTCCAAAGCACTGGGCGATTTCTTCGGCGTTCATGCGCATTTCTGCGACTCTTTTTAATGAAATCGTATGTTTCTCCAGGACCAGCTTCGGCACAATGCCGCTGACGAGCTTGATGATAATGTACAACCCGACCATGCCGCTAAGTCCGACTTGGCTGTAAAGTGTTCTGCTGCACTGTTTCCAGTCGTCAGTGTTGCCGTCACATTGAATGCTTGCGAACATCAAGAAGGCTAGCTCTGCCATTCCTATAATCACTCCCCCCTTGACGACATCTTGAGTGAGAAATTCGGAGAGATCTTCGTCGGGGAGCTTTGCAATGTGGGACCGCAAAATCATGCACAATTTGAAAAGAGCGGGATACATGAGGAACAGCTCAAAGCAAGACTTTAATATCGCACTTGTAGCAAAATGTTCGCCAACGATGGATAAGATCTCTGGCACGACGGTGAAGAGCAGGTACTGAAGGTAAAGACACGACTTATAGTACCTATCTTCTCGCCGAGGCTTGAGCATGAAGCTAATTGCCAAAGCCAGTACTGCTACTGGAATTAAGATCAGCCGCCAGAACTTGGATATCTTTTCGTTGCCACTGATGGCGAAGTCCGCCCTGATCACCAACAAACTAGAAGTTATGCAGGCCATCAGGATTGAGTACAGTGTCGCGCACTCGGTCACATGAACTTTGTTGGTTGGAGTTGTCAACGACGAGGTCGTGAGAGCGTTATTATCTTGCGTGTTATCTTGCGTGGAGGTGGGAGGGTCGGTGTTGAGTTCTGGGGTCGTGGTCTGGTTGTTGGTCGTGTGGGGGGGGAAGCCGGTGTTGATTTCTGGGGTCGTGGTCTGGTTATCGTTCGCGGTGACAGAGAGGGGCTCTTCAGTATTGGGGTCTGAAGGAGGGGAAGATATATGAACTGTTGATGGCCTCCTAACTTCCTCGTCACTATGATAAGGTTCCATACTGTTCTCGGGGGTTGTGTTGGGTAGATTTCTCCGCCTGACTACAATTTAATGTCTTGGTTGTCGTCTATTCTCTATAATACCACAAAACATACATTAGTTGGATCCTGGGAAAATTTCGTATATAATCCCTTTCTTCCTCCTGCCCTTTCCCCGCCATGAGCTCTGTCCGGGACCACACCTTGCAAAAACAGGAAACTCCTGGTCACATCGATGAAACGAACCACGTAAGTGCCCTTCGCAATGATCAAAACAAGCAACAGTGAACAGCCCAGCACAAAAAAAAACGTCGTCCCCCTCCACCCCTAATCCCCCCCAACCCCCGCCTTCCCAAAACAGGACGAGATCAGGAAGCTGCTCCTCCTCGCCTGGTCATCATATCTGAACCCCAACCCCCGCGTGATCGACGACAACGCCCGAAAGAACTGGTTGGATTTGGAGAACTGCCCCTTCGCCTCCAACCTGGCGCTCACGGATACCCTTTCGACCGGCTTCAACGGCTGCTGCGAGAGGATGAAGCTGCTCAAGTTCTTCTCCTCGGACGAGATTGCTGCGAACGATCCGTCCGTTGACTCGCAGGCCTTCATCGCTGAGAGCGAGGACAGGGGGAGCCTCTTCATTTCCTTCAGGTGAGAAACTGCAAGGAGCACTCGTAATCTGGATGCGCTGGTAGCCTTAGACTACATGCTCAAGCCGCTTGAGGAGTTTGAATACGCAATTCTCATTTCTAACTCGTTAATGCTCGTCGCTACGCAATGCTCGTCGCTACGCTCGTCGCAGAGGCACGACCAGCACGGTGGACTGGATCTCGAACTTCACCACCATGATGACGAGGTGGGAGCCCTCCGAGGACGCCCAAAGGGGCGGCGCCGGAATATTCGCGTGCCTGGACTGCCTCTGTCCCAAGGGAAAGCCCATGGTTCATTTGGGCTGGTACAAGGCGTTTTTAGCTGTGAAGGAGTTGCTTGATGAGTTCCGTGAGTTGGCCAAGACTCCTCGCCACGAGATTTGTTTCGTGGGTCACAGTCAGGGTGGGGGTGAGTCTGAGGCGAGGAGCGAAGCGACGAGGCCGAGCGGAGTGTAGCGATAGAAAAGCAACTCCAATCTTCATTCTCCATATCTTCGTATTTCTTTCTTACTCGGCGCTCCTCGCTTGCACAGTTCTTGCGGCTATGGCGATGACGTACTTTCTGGAGGAAGAGACAATCAACATCCCGACATGGATCAGGAACAACACCTCCGTTAAGCTCTTTTCGATCGGGCAGCCCAAGGCCGGAGACGACCACTTCCAGAGGTACTTCTACGACACCTCCAACAAGATGAGGAAGGCCGGGTTATTGAGGATCTACCGCATCATCAACAACCAGGACCCGTGCGTCTGCTTCCCGCCCAGCTCGGCTGGGTACGAGCACGTAGGAGTTCCGATTTGTTATGAGTTGGAGGTGAGACGAGGAGCGAGGAGCGAAGCACGAGGAGCGAAGCGACGAGATGAGATTGGAGGAGAAGAATTCTAACCCCAACTTCTTCGCTTCTCGCGTAGGGCACTATTAAGGGCCAGCAGGGCGTGAGGATGACGTTTGGCGATGTCGGGGTGTCGCACTCCAAGGACGAGAGGACCGCGTTTGAGGAGGCCGGAGTCGTGGACTACGACATTTACGAGCGCGAGATGTACAACACCGACCACGAGTTCAAGGGCACCCTGATGATCCGGAACATCGACATGGGGAGTTTGCAAAAGATCAAGGAGGCCCACGACCCCATCACGTATTACCGAGGTGAGCTTGCAACACATAATTCATTTATTTGTTCGTTCATCCATTAAAATTCATTCTAACTCAATACGCTCTCTTCTTTACAGCCTTCGACGCCTGCAAGGACGACGGAGGGATTCAGGCCAGCGATATTAGGATTAGGGAGCGGCCAAAGGTTAAGAAGGTGCGAGCTGGGAACACGTTGATTCCGTTCGTTATTCGGCTTCGCTAGTTGCTCCGGTCTAGATGTCGACGCCACTATCACCGTGACGCAACTCTAACTCGTGAACGCCTATCAATGCGACTCGCTTCTCTCGTTGCAGAACCCAAGTCTCCTCAAGTTTAACGTGTCATCCAAAGGTGACGACAACCAGGTGTAGGGGTTTTTTGGGGTGGTGGAGAGAACGTAAGAACCTAGAATACATATGATATATTTTAATACACGGAATTATTTACGTTTTACTTAGTTAGTTAGTGGAGACTTAGAAGGGGAGATCGACGGCAACTCCTCCGACGACTGTCTTGGAGGAGGGGGGAGCGGCGCTCTTTCCAGGGGCGGTTGTGAAAGTATCGTCGGCTCCCGCTATGGGCTCGGTTTTCCTTACCATCTGCCAGTTCATGAGGCAGCTGTCGCCCTGTATGTAGCGTGTGTTAGAAATTCTTTCGAGAAGAAGAATATTGAGACGAACATTTTGATCTTACCTTGGACAGGACGTCGACGAGACCCTGCTGGGTGATCACGCTGCCGTCCCAGTTGACGATTTGCAAAGCAATTTCGCCGGCCTCGAGGGAGTAGTTCTTGATGAGCTCCGAAAGCTTACTGCCCTCCTTGGGGGATATTTGGAGGAACGGTGAGGAGAGGCCGCTCATCCACTGCTGCAGGGTGGGCTCGTCCAGGGAGGACGAGGGGACGACGACGATCTCCAAGTTGTGGGCGCGCTTCCCCGTGAACCTCTTGTTCTCGGGGTCTACACCGTTCACCCGGTTGTAGAACTGCTGTGTGTGGTGCAGGAAGGCGGTCAACTGCGAAGAGGTCGTGTCGTGCACAAAGAGCAGGCCGAGGACCTGGGCGGGGGGGGGGGGAAGGGGTGTTTGAGTAGAGGGGTTAAGTAGGGGAGCGGGGG
>BLQM01000419.1:0-26923 GCA_012489335.1 Triparma laevis f. inornata | reverse complement strand
CTCAGAAGTATCGGACATCTCTACCTTGATGAACCAACCGTCAGACTCAGCAGCCGTGTTGACGGTTCCGGGCTCATCACTAAGCACCTCGTTGACCTCGGTTACGACTCCACTCACGGGGGAGTAAACGTCACTGGCAGCCTTCACGGACTCGACGCTGCCGAAGCTCTCGCCCTTCTCGACGTCGTCGCCGACCTCGGGGAGGTCCACGAACACAATGTCTCCGAGGGCAGCCTGCGCAAAGTCGGTGATTCCAATTTTGGCGATGCTTCCGTCGACCTGGGCGAACTCGTGGGCTGCGCGTTGGGTGTTAGATATTTGGAATTGTTCAGTGGTAGGTCGTAGGTAGGCGAATTGATTGCTCATTTTTGTGTTTTGTTGCCTAAATTTTTTTGCGCTGTTCGTGTCATGCTGCCCGACGCTAATCGAGCACTTCACACGAATATTTCGCCGTTCAAATTCAAGCCCCACGGAGATCAATAATTACTACGCAATAAACACTACAACAAATACACGATCCAATGCCCCAACATCTAAACCAGCCCCCAACGTCGCCATAAAAACCCGACGAGGCCATGGCCACGCGTTATCTTCTATTTACTTACAAGGGGCGAAATGGGAGCTCATGGCGCGAACAGCGGGCATCGAAAACCTACTAGCCGACCTGGTGACGGTGGTACGGAGCACGGTGGAAAGCATGTTGGATTTTGAGCGTCGGAGAAGGTCCCAGCGATATGCGGGCTCGAGCTCATCGACTTTGTCTTCCTCAAACACCACCAAACGACCACCAAAATCAACCACCTACACACCAATGCGCACCTCCACCATCACTATCCTCGCATTCCTAACAGTTTTCTCCCTCGCCCTCGCGTTGCCCTACAACCCTGCGAAAACTTCAGCACGATGCGTGTCGTCGCTTCGTCCCACCCCTCCCCTCTCCAATCCCAGCACCAACCGCCTCTTAACCCTACGGGGAGGAATGCAGCTCTTCGTAAAGACGCTGCAGGGCAAGACTGTGAGCATTGAGGTGGAGGAGGGCGAATCAATAGAGGACGTCAAGGCCAAAATCAGTGAGAAAGGTAGGTCGTATAGTAGGTCGTATATTTGCTCCTCCGTCCTGCCCTCAAATACGCCCTCAAATACTCAAACACTGCTCTTCCTGTACTAACCCCTCCAACCACAACCCCAGAGGGCATCCCACCCGAACAACAACGACTGATCTTCGGCGGCCAGCAGCTGCAGGACGGCAAGACCATCGACGATTACGATCTAGGTGCGAACGTCACGAGTAGCGAAGCGACGATGAGAGAACGGACATATCCCTGTTCGAAATTCAGCGTTTGCCAGTAGCGACACGTCGCAACGTTGACGCTGCTTGAGGAGCGAAGCGACGATGCGAGAACGTGAAACTCTGCTCGAAATTAGAAACGAGTAGTCTCAGTTCGTCGCTTCGCTCCTCGCTGGTCCTCAATTCAGCGTTTGCCAATAGCTCCAGTCTCAACATTGACGCTGCTTTCGTCGATACTCATTTCTAACTCGCCAACACCAATCCTCATGCGACTCGCTTCGCTCGTCGCAGGCGACGACTCCACCCTCCACCTCGTCCTCCGCCTTCGCGGCGGCCTCCGCTCCCTCATCCGCACCCTATCCGGCGGTCGGCTCTGCTCCTCTTTCGAGGTCGATGAGGCGTTCGTCCGCAAACACGCGAAGCTCACCGAGGAAGAGATGCAGCTTGTGAAGAACTTCATTGCGCAGAGCGTGGAGGCGCCGACATCTCAGAAGAAGAAGCGCAAGGGCAAGAGGAAGGGAGGCCTTTCGGAGGAGTTTGAGGACACCTACCTCCAGGAGGTCTTCTACAAGATCAAGGACGACCCCTTTAAGGGCAAGGACGATCGCTTTTTGGAGAGCCTCGTGAACGGCAAGGTAAATAAATAAAGGAAATAAACTACAATTAATTTCGAATTCTGTCCAAACTAACCCTTTATTTATCACCCACGCAGGACAAACCAAACACAAAAACCACCAACAAACCGGGAAGGCTCATCGCCCCGGACGGAAGCAGAACGAAGTTGAGTAAATTCTACCACAGTGACTACTCGGGGAAGTTGACTGAGGCTCTCGAGAAGATGAAGCTCGTTAAGTAAAAAATTGTTCGTGTTATTTTTAGCAAACTAAGCAAGAGTTGAATATTATTAACTTTTTAATTTTAAGGTTACGCATGCGTCGATTGGAACAGGGGCGGGTGCGGGACTAGGAGTAGAAACAGGAGCATGCACAGGAGCGAGCGCGTTGGAGTTCTGCAAGGCGGCCGCCGCGGCCGCATTATCGTCGGTTGTGCTACTGACGTTAGGGTCAGGAAGGCTCGGAGCCGCCAGAAGGTCATGGTATACGATCTCATTGCCGAAGTTGTCGACGTATGTGTACGTTCGTTGATGCAATAGAAGCCTGGAGTACCTTCTCCTAATTGGTGTCGGTGCACGCTTGCTAAGAACACTCTCGGTCTCGTGAATCTTGGCCCAATCATCAACATGCTTCTTAAAACCCCTCAAAAACGCTGCGTCTTCTTGTTTGGTCCAGGCATTAACAGGAACGTATGGATTCGCTGCCCTCAACTCTCTGTACTTCTCTTTTAATTGAGGATTCCTATTACATATGCAACAAGTCTCGATTGCAGCAAACTTTCGTTTCCAAGAAGTGCTCCATACTTGACCTTAATTCGGTCATAGTCGAGACCGTATTTATCAAGCCCTTCAAGCAATGCTGCGTCTTCTTCTTCTGTCCATGCATTAACGGATTACTTCTTCGGAGTCGCTGCCTTCAACTCTCTGTACTTCTCTTTTAATTGAGTATTCTTCCTAGTATAGCAACGGAACTCGATTGCAGTAACCTGACGATTTTCAAGAAGTGCTCCATACTCGACCTTGATTCTACCAAAGTCAAGACCGTATTTATCAAACCCTTCAAGCAATGCTGCCTCTTCTTCTTCGGTCCAGTTTGGCTTCTTTGTCTCGTTTGGCTTCTTTGTTGCTGCCTTCAATTCTCTGTACTTCTCATTTAATTGAATATTCTTACGTTGAGAGCAATGTGTCCGGAGTGCAGCAGCCGTCCGTTTTCCAAGAAGTGCTCCGTGCTCGTCCTTAATTCGGCCATAGTCGCGACCGTATTTATCAACCCCTTCAGCTAACGCTGCGCCTTCTTCTTCGGTCCAGTGTGTAACATTAACGTATTGCTTCTTCGCCGCCTTCACTTCTCTGTGCTTCTCTTTTACTTGATTATTCTTACTTTGACGGCAAAGTTCCTCGATTGCCTTAATCGTCCGATTTACAAGAAGTGCTCCATACTCAGCCTTGATTCTGACAAAGTCGAGACCATGTTTATCAAGCCCTTCCGCTAATGCTGCCTCTTCTTCTTCGCTCCATACTCCTGTCCCCGAGACCATTTTCTGCAATTCATTATTGCTCTTTGCCCTCTTCGCAACCATAGATGGTTGCTCTTTCTCAACCTCACGCTCCCTCCGCTTCCTCCTCCCCTCCTCCAACATACCCCCAACCTCTCCTACTCTAGCTCCCTCTGTCATCTAACCTAACCCCCAGTCTCTCCTCCTCTTCCCCTAACCTCGCCAACTCCCTCTCCCTCTCCGCAAACGCTCTAACCAAAACATTAACTTCCCCTTTCAGCCACTCCTGATCTTTTCTGAAGAAATGGAACTTTCGCTGCCTAGCCCCCGCTTCTGTCCGAAGCTGCTCGACCTCCTTGATCAACTTTGCCCTACTTGGTAATGAGTCCATCGTCTCTCCCTCTCTCTAGTTTTTAAGAGTGTAAAGAAGGTATTAAACGGCTCAAATGAAACCGGAGCTTAGTCTCCTAGTACATTCTATTTCTTGCTATTCTCTAAATATTTCTGGTAGTCAAAATTATAACGTGTGTATGACGATATGGAAGCTTTCATCCAACAACAAGAAAACTTAACTTCTTCCTGGCACAATCCAACTCAAACTACCCCAACAAAAACGCGCCTCAGACCTCCAAACCCTCCTAGACCAACTCTTACCTCATCCAAATCACCACCCACCCCCCCAACCCCACACTCAACCTCCCATATAGGAATAATAACCCCATCCAAATTACCCCACCCAGCACCAACTAACTCATGCCCCCACATCCCCCCTCTCTCGACCACGTCCCCCCCAACCCCACCCCGACCCCTACCACGACCTCTCCTTCCCAACCCGAAAGCCGGTCTCAACATACGGTAAGCCATATAAATATATAATACAATATATAATACCTTTCACCTAGTACATATTCGGTTCACCAACATCCCCTGTACTAACTTCTCCCCAATCCCTGCACTCAAGACCCGACAGGAACTGACCCTCGACATACACATTGAACCCCACGCTCTGAAGAACGCCCTTCTCAACGATTTTAATGACCCTACGCACCAACTCGATCAACGAGTCCTCCCTCCCCCTCCCTCTTCATTCCCGCTCGCAAACAATGACAATGTCATGAAAAAAACAACAAACGTCCTCTGGACTTTCAACAAAGAAACAAAGTCCGCCTTCACAATAGCCCTCACCCTAAAAATAATAAAAGACTCCGATTCCGAAATAGTAATCCAAGCGAATAGCATCTCAATACCTCAAACTATTAATACTATCCACCTTAACGTGAAAGACGCTCAGTTCATTCTTAAACCGCATACCTTCGGTCGTACAATCCTAACTCTATCCGCGGAGGTAAGCGTTGGAATACCCGCCTCCGCCCCTTCACGTCACCGTATATCAGTAGTATCAAAACCAAGGTAAATAATTAAAAAAAACACCTCCATAAAACCAAGCTAACACCCTACTTAGTTTCGTGAAATCCTCATCCAGAAAAGGTTCAACACGAAATAGCAACACCTTCATCGCTCCTAAGAAATCGAGTGCGGAAAAAATGTTGAGAATATGGTCTGAAGCACTTGAAGAGCGGCATAGGAATGATGAGCTTATTGATGAACGAGAGGTACGACTGGAGTTGTCGAGTGTTGGCTTATACATTTTACTACGGCCGAATATTCTGCCTTCTAACACACTCACTGCACTCGTCGCAGAAAACCCATTTCCTCTCTACCTTTCTTTCTCCTGAAACTCCTCTCACCCAACAAGAGTCCAAAATGCTTGAACGCTCTATCTCATTGAACTCTAAAATGGTAGACGCGAAGCGCCTCCCTTCCTCCGCAACAGACACAGTAGAAACTTACCTAAAATGGAAAGAAGAAGGATCAAACATCGCCCTCGCAAAATGCGTCGCAACGATCGATACTTCCGTGCGGAAATTCTTCTCCGAAATATGGCTGCTCAGTACGTACGAGAAACATAAAAATCATATAAGAGATAACGGGAAAGTTCCACGGAAAATATGGAATGAAGTTGATGGATCGCGAGGAATTTTGTACGTGACTGGAATTAAGTTTCCTAGTGGTTTTACTGATAGGATATTTCATTCGTGGATTACGTGGATGAGGAGGGTTAACTCTGACGGGACAGAGTGGTGAGCGAAATATTGATAACGCGGAGACTGCTCCTCAACAAGTAAATCAGCAAATCTTACATCTAACACACGAGAGACACAGCTTCATTATCGGGTTTGAAGACGCGGACAAGTATAAAGGATCGAGGCAAGACCTTGATGCCAACTTTAAGTCGAAGAATAATCATTTCATTCAGGGTTTCTCCTCTGGCGTGCACATTTTGGAGGAGGTGAGACGCAGCGAGGAGCGAAGAGACGAGCTGGCAATACGGCAATTACGTTCGCTATGAGGCACCGTACACTACGCGACGAGACACCAAGAAATTTCTAAACTAAACCCATCATTCCCTCCTCGGCTCGCTAATGCTCCTCGCTACGCTCGTCGCAGCTTTCTCCAAAAATTTGCAGATGGACTCGGACGCAGTTTGTGGATTTGAGAGTTCCTTTCCCTCGACCAATAATGGAAGTTCTCGCCAGCGTTCAGTTCGATTGGAGCTACGTCCTCCAGGAGAAATTCTTACGCAACGAGAAGGAGGTCGACTACGAGACCCTCGAGTACCACGCTAAAACCCTCCTCGAACACAGGACTACCCCTCTAACAGCGGAGCAGAGAAAAATATTTAACTCGTGCGTTTCCCTGGAGAAGAGCGACACGAACAATTGGGTTGAGATCAAGTCCCCCGTCGACGGCGTAGATATGTGGATGAGCACGCCAGACATGCAGGCTGAAGACATAAAAATAAGCATCAGAACGGGAAAGGCAGTCGGAGTGGTTGACTGCCCTGCCATTCAAGTGGCAGCCTGGCTTAAAGACTTCAACTCTTGTCAGAACCTCCGCGAAAGCAGCGAGAGCGGGTAAGCGACAACTGGACCTCACACCCTTTCATGTAAATTCACCACACTTAATAACACAACACCATCCTTTACAGGTCGGACGTAGGCCGAAAGCTGGTCGAGTCGAAAGGTGAGAAGCAGCGAGGAGCGAAGCAGCGAGCTGGAATGCGATAATGCCGGCCGTAATGAGTCTCCATGAGGAGCGAAGCGGCGATGTATTCGTGACATTTCAGCGAGGAGACTCCCCTCCTCGTTTTTTAATCTCCACCACTAGCACTGCGAGCGAGCGTTATTATTCTACGGAATAACAAACACATAGGCGCTTCGCTCCGCTCTTCGTTTCGCTATCTCAACCACTAGCACGCGAGCGGTAGCGAGGATCGAAGCGATAGCGAAGAGCAATGTGACGAGTTTTCTGCTGCCTTAACCTCTCTGCTCGCTCGCGCATTTTTCTACGGGAGAGTAAGAACTACATCGTCGCTTCGCTCCGATCCTTGTTTCGCTATCTCAACCACAAACACGCTCGCTGCGCTCGCGCTCGCCGCAGCAAACGAGATTTCACTGGCCATGGTAAAAAAATTCCCATTCCCAATGAGAAACCGCGAATTCAAACTGCGAGATGTTTTCAAGGTCGAAAGCAACGGCGACTGCCTCGTCGCCATGAAAACCGTAGACGACATTAACGCCAATTACGCAACCAACGTTGGCACCACTGTCCCCTGCAAGATGACCTGCCTTTGGCGAATCAGGTGAGAAGCCGCGAATGCTACAATTACGGTCGTAATTCGTCTACGCCGGTAGTTTCAGTCTTGATATCGAAGCCACTACTACTACCTCCGCTACGTAATTCTAACTCATTAACGCCAATCTTCTTGCGACTCGCTTCGCTTGTCGCAGCAACCTGCCAGTGCGAGAAAACAACTTTCAGCAGTGCCAGGTGACGTTGCTGCAGCACCTCAACGCTGGAGGCCGAATCCCAGTCTGGCTCATCAACATAAAGCTTCCGGAAGCTTTGTCAAGTGTTGGGAAGGCCATCAACAGGTTCAGGCAGGACGACAAGTTCGACGAGGCCGAGATAAAGGCAATGACCGACAAGATGAAGAACGGCGATGCAGAAGTATACACGCAGGAGGAGAACGCAATCATCGATAGGTGAGGCGACAGAGCGCGAGCGCGACAAAGATGTGTCGCTCGAAAGCAATTCTAACCCGCCCCATCTCCTCCTCCGCTCGCCCCCTTGCAGAGGAATGAAATCGTTTGACGCCTTCACAGCCCTCGTCAACACCAACAAATACGAGGTCTTGCACGCAGACGATCTATTCGTGTCCGTCAAGACCGCACACGTCGATAACGAGAGCGTTGTCTCTGGCCAGATCGCGTCCACGATGGACGACGAGATGGAGAAATGCGCGGCTTGGGAGTACCTTAAATTAACTCGCGAGCAGCTCAAGAGGCACACGGTGAGAAGCTGCGAGGAGCGAACAACAACTAACGAGGAGCGGAGCGACGAGGATATACCGCTCTCGCTCCTTGCACCAAGAAAATTCTAAACTAACTCGTCGCTTCGCTCGTCACAGGCTCGACGAGGCATCAAGAAGTACGAAAAGAACATCAACAATCACTGTAAATTATACATGAACTCCAGGGACTTGGGCGTGGTGGGATTTCGGCCGAGGGAGTTCAGGAACAAGATGGTCTGGAAGCGGATAAACGAGAATAAACTGGTATTAATCGGCGAGGACACCAAGGAGCTTGACGCCGAGATTCCAATTCTGGGCGTCCTGGGCTCCTCTCGAACGGTGCACTGTTTCGAGCGCGTGGAGTCTGAGGAAGGATTCCCGCAAACCAAGGTTACGATGCAGACGAGGGTCGACATTGCTGGCGCCGTTCCCTCGTTCATCATGAATAGGCTGGCTAAGAGGTGAGCAACTGCGAGGAGCGAAGCGAAGAGCTGGGAATGGGAGGATTAAGGCCATATGAGGAGCGAAGCGACGAGTAAAGTAGAGAACGCGTTGTCTATGAACGAGGACTCATGGTCTATGAACTTGTTGCTTCGCTCCTCGTATAGTAGAGATCGCGTTGTCTTGAACTCGTCGCTTCGCTCCTCGCCGGAAATACGACAATTAAGGCCGTAGTGAGGAGAAGTGATGTAGCTTTAGGCTAAACGATTAAGCCGCTTTCATCGCTACGCAATTCTAACTCGTCGGCGCTTCGCTCCTCCGCTCCTCGCTACGCTTGTTGCAGGTTCGCGAACAATTTGTCGCTAATGCGGAAGCGGTTTGACAAAACGCTCCTCATCGAAGCTCTAAAAAGGTCTCGCACCGCCGATGCTTTGTCCAAGCTCGAGCACACGTCTCAAGAGTCAGAAGCCGTTCTTGTAAAGTTCAAAGCTCTGTTTGAATCGAGAGAAGGAGCAAGGTGAGAAGCTGCGAATATTGTAATTATGGTCGTAAATTGTCTGCGCTGGTAGCTCTAGTCTAAACGCACAAGCCGACCTTCAACCCCACCCAATTCTAACTCGTTAACACCAATCTTTATGCAACTCGCTTCGCTCGTCGCAGGAAGCTGCGGAGCAACGAGGCCTACCAGGCGGCCATCTCCTGGTACAAAGACGGATGGGGCATTAACTCCTTAGATATTAGCTGTAAGCTTGAAGAAGCTGCTGCATTCACTTGGGACTTCTCCAGCCGGTCGAACACGGAATACAGCGGAGACGTAACACGAACGACCGAGAAACTGACTCCAACTTCCCAGATTGTCATCAGACGGGAACTAGCAGACCAGAAGAACAAGAACGTGATTCGCGAGTACAAGAATAAGATGGTCCTGCACTGGATCGACGACAACACGATCGTTATTTTAAGCGAGCCTGCTTCTCCTTCAGCTCCCTGCAGCATCAAGTCCGCCATCAGATTGCGCCGAGTAGACAAACGCCCTTCCCACACGAGAGCCGAATTTGCGCTAGAGCTAATGCTGGAGGCCTCACCCGTCTCTCTCCAAAAAGGTAAATTCTTGAGGGCAAGCGTCTGCAACCTCTTGAACGCGTTCTCCAAGTCCTCGATCTATTTTCATCGCCAGCTGCCAATCGAACAGTTCGAACCTGATGACGGGAAATCGCTCGCTCACGACTTGTTGTGGACCAGCCACGATTACCACGTTAAGAATTACCGGAAGCAAGAGAGGTGAGGCACTGATAGGAGCGAAGCGACGAGCTGAGATTACGATATTATGGTCGTAATTCATCTGCGTTAGTAGCTTCAAACACAACAGCAACATAAACTATCATCGCCACGCATTTCTAACAAATTATCGCGAACTTTCACGCGACTCGCTACGCTCGTCGTAGACTCGACGACGTTTCTACTTCAAGCAAGGCGCTTATCGAAATGCAGAACAAGTACCCCTGGTTCAAAGCGATGATGGAGAAAGTGATCGAGGGCAAGCTTCACATGAACCGCCCGGTGAAAACAAAGTTGGCCTGCGTGAACGATTTGGAGGCATTGCAGGTGAGGCACTGCGAGGAGCGAAGCGACGAGCTTGGAACGCTTTAATTCCATCCTTTATTTGACTGCGCTAGTAGCTCCAGTCTAGATATCAACGCCATTATCACCGTCACGCAATTCCAACTCATTAACGCCAATCTTCATGCGACTCGCTACGCTCGTCGCAGATCGGCAAGAATCTGATCCCGGCTTTACGATCGAAGAAGAAGGCCGAGACCGGTCTTGACCAATGGACGATCCAGAACCGCGCCGTCAAGGAATTGCTGGAGGAGCACAGCTGGCTCCAAATGTTCTTCCTGGTTGTTTCGAAGGGGGTAGTTAAGGCGGCAGCTTGGGGCTTGATGTGGCGCGTTACCGTGGGAGCTATTCTGAGCGTGACGGACTTAGCCACAGACATAATGATCCTCATAAACTTCTCCATGAATGACCGACAAGAATACTTTGAAGCGGCCCTTGCCAGTATCATAGCCTCCTTCGCGTTGTATCTTTTGATGGTTTACCTCCAATATAACCAAACTTCCTGGAAGAGGATCTTAAAGGAGGTCGTCATCGTTCTCATCGGCATGAAAGCTCCGTGGGACGCCTACAAAGTGGCCAAGGGCGACGAGAAGGAGCTGGTGAGAAACTACGAGGAGCGAAACGACAATTTGGAAATGCGTTGATTCCATTCTTTATTCGGCTGCGCTTGTATCACCGCTACGTAATTCTAACTCGTTGAAACCAATCCTCATGCGACTCGCTGCGCTCGTTGTAGGGGACAAACCTGGAGCCCTTGATGGAGATGACCTTCAACAAAGCCTGCGAGCTGGTAGGAGAGGCCATACCGGGCTGCTTGATTCAGATGAGCGCCATCATCGACAACCCGAATGACCCCTCTAAGATGGTCCTCTTCTCCATCGTCATCAGCGCGTTCACCACGGGATTCACTTCCGCTCAAATAAGCTACGATTTCGACACAGACCCGGCCAAGCGGCTTCAGAGTCCTGATTACTACGGATACGTCCCCGACAACCCGAGAAAGAGAACCATCATCTTCTTCGCGTTGGTCATGATACCCAGCTTTCAACTGCTCATGAAATCACTCTGCATCGTACTGCTGTCAAGGGTGAATTCAAGCTACGCGTATGTGTATGTGCTCGCGGACATCGTGCTGTTCTTGTCGATTAAATTTTTAAGAAAAGATCTCATGTACTGGATGAGAATGGAGGGGTGGATCAAGTGGCCCGTTTCCATTTTGATTCGCGTGGGGATCAAGCTCATCACCGATTTCACGGGCATTGTGCAATTCCGCCATCCTAACGAGGTCGGCGGAATGTACTGGACGCTTCAGCTGGTGGTCAATTTGGGCGGGCTGTTCATAGCCCTTTATTTGTGCGAAGATGCCGGCGCAGTGAGCAAAGAGAGACAGGAAAAGCTGTGGGCGCTGAGTTTATTTCTCATGGCCGGGTTCATGCTCACCTTCGGTATCTTCTTGGCGAGGTGAGACGCAGGGAGGAGCGAAGCGACGAGCTAGGAATACGATAATTACGGTCTTAAATCATCTGCGCTAGTTTCTTTAATCCAAAAACACACGCCGCCTTCGCCCACACACAATTCTAACTCGTCAACAACGATCTTCATGCGACTCGTTTCGCTCGTCGCAGCATCAACAAAGACTTCATCCACACGTTTTTCAGTTTGGAGAGCGGAAGTCAAATGACGCAACGAAAATTCTTCGAGGCGACGGGCGACAAGGCGAAGCAGCACGCCGTTTTCGGCACTAACTACGTCGTCTGGAGGCCGATAAGGAAAGAAGTCAAGATTTGGGTTGAGTCGAAGTGGATTGGTTGGACGGACATGGACGGAGAACGCCCCGATTGGCTAACCGAAGAAGCGTACGCTCGAATCGAAAACGACATGGGGAAGATAGCGCGGGAAGAGGGGGGGGGGTTGGGGGGGAAGGACTTGAAGAAAATTGCTCCGTTGGGGGTGAGGGGGGAACAGGAATTGTCGACGGAGGATTTGAGGGAGAGAGAGATCGAGCTGTCCAAGGGAAACGGGATTGCGAGATCGTTCAGTAGTTTGAAAAACATAGGATGAATATATAAATAAGTTTACATAATAAGTACGTTTTCTATTTTGAACTTAAAGTGTATATCATTTGGTGCTTTTAAACCCCCCCCTCCCCCCCTCTACCCCCTATGTAATCCCGCACATAATTCTAAACTACCCTTCCCTCTCCCCTCGACTTCCCTCACCCCCCTGGCTGACCTGACTTCGTGTTTATACTTGACTGCCTTTGCCAGACATTGGATTCACTACCATTTCAACTTCCGTGGTGAGCCCTATCGTCGACGATTTATTGACGATTTTTTATTTCCTTTTAGGTGTATTTGGCCCTAGTTCGGCCAGGATGCGCTGGAAATTTTCGAGCCCTTCGTTCCTTGCGATGTCGTCGAGACCTGAGAAGTCACTAACGTTCTTCCTGGTGTGCGAAGCTATATCCGCGTTTATGCGGTCAAGCATGGACCTGTACTCGAGACAAAGATCAAGGGCACTCTGCTGTTCACTGTCCTTGTTCGTTTGGTGCCCGGCTACACTGAGTAAGTTAACACTGCTGAAGGTTTTCTCGAACTTCTTGAGCTCCTGCCACGAAAAGAGTTAGAAAGTTTGAACAATAGTTAGTAAGAGCACACTTTCGCACCTTCTTCAAAGCTACGACTAGCTGAGAACGAATAACATGCAATTCATTGATGGCTTTCCCCGTCACGCTTCCTTTCGTTAAAGAAAGAGCAACAAGGTAATTGTCAAATTCCGCCTCCGCCGCCTTCACTGCTTTTGGAATCTTCTCAGAAATTGACTCTGCTCAAGTGTAGGACGTTATACTGCCCTCCTCGATGGAGGGCTGACTCGCTAAAAGCGACTGCCTCTCTTGTTTGGTCATTCTCATGTCAAGGTAGAAATCAACAAGGAAAATCACGATAATTGATATGTTAATAATCGCGAAGATCGTCCCGATGACTTTGACTACGGTTTTGTTAGGAAAGAGGGACCCGATCAACGCAAGAAAGCCCCCAGTGAGGGTGACACCCGCCGCGAGGAAGGATCGACGCGGCGCAGGAGGGAGGCCACATGTCGAGGGGGAAGAGGATGTCGATGTCCGGTGTGTTAGCCGATAACGGACAGACAGCAGAAAATATAGATAATTAACTAGATTGAGAATGTAGATCAATTCGCGCACTGGAGTATGCGTGTAGGGTGAATAGGGTTTATCAAAAGATTCGCGCTAAAACCCGTCAAGCAAAAAAGCAAAAAAACCTCATTTTGTTTTACAAATCAATTATATTAGGTCGAATCCGAAAGTTGCTGCTGCTGCTGCTGAGCTCTAACCTCCCTCTGTCGTTGTCTCTGCCTCTTCTTTTCCTTCCTCCTCGCCTTTTCCTCCCTCTCCGCTTCATGTACGTTCGCAACCGACGACGCTAACGGTGCAATTAACTTTTGACTCGTCTTCTCAGCGTTAATAATATCGATCACGGGTTGGAGGACTGCGGTTGGAGCTGAAGCGATTTGACGGAGAGGGAGCATTGGAACTGTGTGCGTTGAGCCGTCAAGGGTATGTTCTCGAAGTTGTTGCAGAGGAGGTAGAGTTCTTGACAAACCGGCTTGAGGCGTCACGCACGCGTTACTCACACCCGCGCTAACCGCCATGCGGTGCTTATGCTGCTGGTAGCTGTCGAATTCTGATCTTGCTAGCTCCTGCATCGCCTGCTGTCGAACTGAGCTTGAGTTGCTCATCTTTCGAGGGTTTGTTGTTGTGAAGGAGTTGTTTGTGTTGTTGACGAACTGGCCGGCGGGGGCGCCGGAGGGACGTTCTCCGGCGCCGAGGGGGGTGACGTTGAGGTTCGTCCAGCGGGGGGAAGGGGCGGCGTTTTGGAGGTACTGCTGTTGATGGAAGTCAGTTTTTATACGGAGTTTGGCGCGGGGGGAGTTCTTCTGAGGTGGCTGCATTGTCGGGGGTTGAGAGTGCGTTCGTTGTCGCTGCTGTTGATACTGATCCTGCTGCTGCTCGAGGTACTCTCGCTCCTGCATGTGCTGCTGCTGAACGTAAATCTCCTGCTGAACCTGCGACGAGCGAAGCGAGTCGCGTGAAGATTGACGTTAATGAGTTAGAATTACGCAGTGAATAAAGAGCTTATGCGACCAACAATACGAGCGCAGCCGAAGTACGAGCGCTGATATCGTATTCACAGCTCGTCGCTTCGCCCCTCGCAGCTTCTCACCTGCTGCTGCTGCAGCACCTTCTGCTGCTGGGCGTCGATCTCCTGCTGAAGCTTGGCCGTCTTCCGAGCCTGCTCTTCCATCATTTGCTTCAGTTCCTCCTGCTGCTGTTGAAGGGTGGGGGCAGCAGTGTTTGCGGGGGCGGTTGGAAGAGGTCGAGAGGGAGTGTCCTTCTTCTCGTCGAGCTGTTTGTCGCTGCGACGAGCGAGTAAGAGGAGACATGAAGAGTGACGGCAAAACGAGTTAGAAATTTGTGTGGCGGTTTACTAGTGGCGTCGAATCATTGACTGAGCTCAGGCGCAGTCTTACGTGGACGAACGGAATTGACGCATTCCCAGTTCGTCGCTTCGCTCCTCGCAGTTCCTCACCTCGACTTCTTCGCGGGGCGGGCGGGCATCTCCGGCGCGGGGTTTGGGTTAGGATTTTGGTTGGATTGTGGTTGTGGTTGTTGTTCAAGCTGCGAGTCCGAAGGAGTTTTAGGTAGTTTCCGTCCATTCTTCTTCTTCTTCTTCTTCTTCGTCTCCTTCTCCTTCTCCGACTTATGCGGAAGCGAGTCGCATTTAAAGATTAGCATTGGCGAGTTAGAATTGGGTGGGGATGAAGAGGCGTCTTGCCTTGAGACTAAAGCCATAATGCTGAGCAGATTTATTACGACCGTAATTATCGTATTCCCAGCTCGTTGCTTCGCTCCGAGCTACGTCTCACCTCCTTCTCCTTATTACTATTCCCCTCACTCAACGCATCCGGCTCATTCGTCGCTTTAGCCGTAACTTCCGGATCCTCCCGATTATCAAGTTCCGACGCCAATATAACCCCTCCACTCCCTTTTTCATTATCAACCTTAATCGGACCCGGCAACATCGCCGTACTCGGTAACGAACTCCCCTCCGCTTCCGCCATCGCAGCTGCGAGCCCGACAAGCGTTAGCGAGTCGCGTGAAATTCAGATTTAATTTGTTAGTAATGTCTAGGCGATTATAGTGATGTTGCTGCTGCGTCTGAAGCTACTTCGCTCCGACCAATTACGATAGTAAATATCGTCGCTTCGCTCCGAGCAGTGCCTCACCTGCTTCGCTCGCTTCAGCTAACCACGGATGTTCAAGTAATTCCTTAACCGTCTTCCTCTCTTCCGGATCCGGACAACAACAACAGTTATATATAAAATCCTTACATTCACCGCTAACCTTATTCTCAACTTCTTTACCTAATGGAGGTCTTTCACCGTTTGCTATATGGTACATAGCTGCCATTGGATTCGGGTAGTTTGACCATGGCATTGAAGCTGTTAGCATTTCAATTACAGTGCAACCAACAGACCAAACGTCAGCCGCAGGCCATCCTGTTTCTCCTGAGTTGTGATGTTAGGGTTATTTGTTGATTTGTGCAACGTTCCATTCTCAGATAATAGATACTTTTTTTCTTTTCTCACCTTGTTGACCTTTAATTACCTCCGGCGCCATCCAATGCGGCGTACCCTTCAATCCACTCGCAACACTCTCCGCTGCTTGCCGTTTACTAGCTCCAAAATCAGTTAACAACAAACGACCGTCCTCGTTTACTAGGACATTCGCTCCTTTTATATCTCGGTGGTTTACACCTTGAGAATGTAGATATTCTAAACCTTGGAGGATTTGGAGGGTGCAGATTTGGGTGGAGGGTTCTGAGAGGGAACCCCAGTTTTCATTTAGTTGTTGACGGAGGGAACCGCCGGTGGCGTGTTGGAGGAAGATGTTTAGTTGCATGAGGTGGGGAAGGTTTTCGGTGCCTAGGTATTGGACTATGTTTTTGTGGTTGAGGGAGCGGAGGAGGTCGATCTGGCGAGCGCAGCAAGCGTGTTAGTGGTGAGAATTGAAATGATTAGATAATCAAGAATTAATATTTATTTCTCACCTCATTCTCAATAGCCGTAACCTCACTAACACTATGACTTGTCAACCCCATTCTCTTAACCGCAATATTCTTCATCCCCCCGTTAGGGCCATTTGGATCTTTAATAGTCGCTACGTACACTTGACCGGATGCGCCACGGCCTATTAATTTGCCGAGGGTGTAGCGACCGACGTTGCGGAGGGTGTTGGGGGTTTGGGGGGGGGGACCGTGATCATGATGATAATTGTGGGGAGAGGGGGAGGCGATTCTATCGGGGTGGGGGGACGGGGTGGGTTCGTTTAGAAGGTAGTTATTGTTGTTTTGAGGACTATGGAGGAGGTTAGAGAGAATTTAGGGTTAGAATAGTGGATAAAGGATATTTATATTTATATATATTTTTTAGGTGGCTGTCGAATAATGATGTGAATAATGATCATAATTAATAATGTTCATAATATTACCTCTTCTGAGGAGTCTTATAATGAGTTCCAGGCGTTGCTGAATTCGCAGGAGAGTACTGGATGTTGTTTGAGTCGTTGGGATTTGAGGAGGGCTGTTGTGGAGTGGAACGTTGGGGATTGCGACGGGGGATTACGGGAGGAGCTTGAGACTCTCTTTGAGACTCTCTTTGAGACTCTCTTTGAGACTCTCTTTGAGACTCTCTTTGAGACTCTCTTTGAGACTCTCTTTGAGACTCTCTTTGAGACTCTCTTTGAGACTCTCTTTGAGAGGAAGACATGGCAACTTTGTTGGGAGCAGGAATTGGAATAGCCGAGCTTGTTCAGGGCAAAGGAGGAGGGGGAGGCAGGGAGCGGGGAGAGGTTTTTTTGGGGTCTTGGGAGGGCTGCGTTGGGACACTGCTGAGGTTGCAGACGGTGGGGTGGATTCACGTGTGGTGTGAAGAGCAGGAAGGTAGGCAAATTTCAAGTCCGAGGATGATCGAGATTCAGAATGGGGGAAGGTAATGCTCAATCTTGAGAGGGAGTTGGGGTTCGGGTTGAATACAGCGTGGCGGGAAAATGTGTCCTCGAAAAGTGACGTAGGGAAGGGGGTTGGGTTCGGCCGAGGGAAAATTTGTCAAGAAGAATTAGGAGAGAAAGCGATTTTTGGAAACCTCTGGCAACATGTATTTCTAAACCCTAAATTTCTCCGCTCCTCGTCTAGAAACTACTAGAAAAATATGCTCGTCCCTTCGGTCGGGGCATCCTTCGTCCAGTTCTGCGGCTCTTGCGCACCAATCACGTCGATACTGTTGTACGCGGCACCTGTGAGTACGACGGCAGCGAGGATTGATCAGCGATGTGCTTCAAACCAATACCTAACGCGCGATCGAAGAGAAACCAAGCGAATACCTAACACACATTCTCACTCTCGATCAGATGCCGACGCTGCTCTCGATCGGCGCCGCCAACCTCAGCCCTGCGTCCCTGGACAGCGACGGCAAGCAGCGCTCCTCTATCCTTTCCCTCCCCCTCCTCCCCTACTCCTCCATGACCGTGAACGCCACCCTCTGGACCCTCTACGGTCTCCTCTGCAAAAATCCCAACCTCGTCGTCCCCAACATCGTCGGCATAGGTCTCGGCCTCTTCTACGTCACCCTCTTCGTCTTCAAATCCGGCGGCCTCTCCTCCTCCTCCTCCTCCCGAAATAAGTACCTCCCATTATCCCGCTCCGGAGGAGCCCTCCCCCCCGCTCAAACAATCATGTCACGCACAGACCTCCCCTCAACATTCAACACTCAACTAGTCCTATCCTTCGCCCTCCTAACCTTCGCCCTCAATGCCTTTCGTCAAAGTTCCAAAACAACAATCGGCCTAATGGCGAATTTCATCTGCGGAATAATGTTCATTTCACCTTTATCTTCTTTGTTCAAGATTATTAGAGAGAAGCATTGCGCGAGGGGGAGTATACCGTTGCCTTTTACGGTTGTGCAGGGGGTTAATTGTTTTTTGTGGAGGTGAGATTTTGACTGAATGGAATCAAATACGAGTACCGACGAGCGTAGCTAGGATCATTAGCTTAGCGAGGAGCGAAGCGACGGATTTTTTCATTATGATCTTTAATGCGAGGAGACTTCGCTCCTCATGGAGCCGAATAACGAACGGAATTAACGCATTCCCAGCTCGTCACTGAGACTCCTGGCCTTCGTTAACTAACTCACAAACCTCGCTTCGCTCGTTGCAGCGTTTATGGGAAGTTGGGGTTGAAGGATGTTACGGTTTGGGGGCCGAATGTTTTTGGGTTGGGGTGTGCGGTTGCGCAGGCGGCGGTTAAGTTTAGGTATGAGGGGAGGAAGGAATAATATGTAAACGGAAGATTTATTTTGGATACATAATGATTGGATATGATGCATTGTTTATTTTGCTAGCATTGCGAGGACGTTTCCGATTCCTCGAAATATGGTTGTGCTAAAAGCTCCGTGGCCTGGTGGCTCGGAGCCAACTTCGTCGTACCGGAGGATGAGCGTTGGTCTGCCCTCGACGTCCCTGTTCTTTAAGCCTCTATGGAGGGTCCGCGAGTCGTAAACTAGTACGTCGCCGGCTTCCAATGTTGGTGCGTGGATGGAGACAGTCGATGCGACGTTTGAGATGCTCGAAGCTGCGGAGTTTAGGACAGACGCTGATTGCAGAGCGGAGCCTGTCAGGCGGTGCGTTGAGAGAAGCAGCTGAGTTGGTCCTCGAATCAGTGGCACATCAACCAACGGAATAAGAAAAGTAAGACCCCGCTTCGAATTATCTTGGTGGAACATTTGATTCTTCCCCCCTGACCCCGGTTCGCTCCTCAAGAACTGGAACTGCGTCCTCTTAAACTCTCGTCGATCGAAGAAATACGGAAGCCACTCTTGATACGATGTTTCGCACTCTGCGAGCGAGTTCGTTATTAGCTTATCCTTGACCTTGTGCATGCTGAGGTGCCATCTATTTGTTGATGATTCGAGGAAGCCCGATCGATATGATCCGCGGTGGAGAGGTAGGTGCTTGGACGTAGTAGATACGCACTGGGACAGCACATCGGGAGGGATTAAATTCTTTAGAACGCAGGCGCTACGATCGAGGAGCGAAGCGACGAGTTGGTATATTTACAAGGACGCAAAGCACGAGTTATAGTTACGAGGACATGAAGAGACGAGTTAGTATAGTTGGTAACCCTGAGTTAATTCTTTGATGCTCGTCGCTTCGCTCCTCGTCTCACCCATGTATATGAAGGAGGGAACTGAGGAGCAGTCCGAGCTCCCGGTCGTTTGGGGATCTGTTGGAGCAGTCTATTGCGGGGAAGCAGGAGAGTCGGACTTTTGAAGAGCAGTTGTCAGGGGGGATTATTACGGGTTCGGCGGAGGGTGGGGCGGGACGTGGTGAGTCAGACATGGGGTTGAAGGGTTGGAGAAAGGAGGAGGTCGGCAACGATGCCGATTTTGATTTGATTTTCTGCCTGCGAAATCTTGAGATCAGCTTCGTCCATCTTCGTTCATGGCCAAGGTGTTCTGCCAAAACACCTCATCTCCTCCTTATTGTAAGAATCTAGGACAAAATGACGGCACAGCAATATAATCGTGTACACCTCGACACTTTAATCACCATCTCGTCCCCGCCAATTACCCCACGTAAACATCGACTCACTGAGAAATGATTTATTCATAGACTTTCACCTACATTAACTCGTCCCTCTCCACCACCCTCAAACAGTAATAGAATTGTTTCAATACACCCAACCATGTCTCTAGCTCAACCCCTCGTCAAAACCGATGTCGAGTCTGGCAACGCCCCGACCTCGCCCTCTTCCATCACCGACGCTAAACTCCTTTCTATGAACAAGGCTGCGGCGATCCTCCACTTCTCGCAAGCCTCGCTCATGTTAGCCACTTACTTCGCGGTGGATTCGGTAAGCGAGGAGTTGGTAATACGTTAATTCCACGAGTATTCCCAAAACTAGAGCATCTGAACCAACTCGTCGCTTCGCTCGCCGCTCCTTGCAGGTCCGCGATTTCACAAAGCCTGTGCTGTACACCTACGCCAAATTCAACGAGGGCACCAAAGGCTTTGACCAGGAGAGCGCCTTCGCGTTCGACCTTCCCATCGGCTTGATCACTCCCTTCTTCCTCTACATGTCTGCCATCGCCCACTTCATCTGCATCATCAGCCCCACCAACTACCTGAACCAGATCAACCAGAACATCAACCGCATGCGGTGGTACGAGTACGCGCTATCGTCTAGTCTAATGATCGTCATGATTGCGTCGCTTTTCGGAGGTAAGACGCTGCGAGGAGCGAAGCGACGAACATTAAGAACATTCTACACTAATTCCGATCGCTAATGCTCCTCGCTACGCTCGTCACAGTCTGGGACCTCGGTAACTTGATCGCCATCGTTGGCTGCAACGCTTCTATGAACCTATTCGGTTTGTGGATGGAGGAGGCCAACATGCCGTCCGTCAAGCCCGCCACTTCCCCCGTGAACTGGACGCCGTTCTTCCTCGGCTGCCTCGCCGGTGTCATCCCCTGGATCAACACCATGATCGCGTTTCTCGGCTCCGGCGACTTCGCCAACATCCCGAGCTTCGTCTACGGCATCCTTATCGGGTACTTCATCTTCTTCAACACATTCCCCGTCAACATGGTCTTGCAGTACGCTAAGGTCGGAAAGTGGGCCGACTACCGCTACGGAGAGGTCACCTACATTGTCCTCTCGCTCCTGTCCAAGTCTCTCCTTGCCTGGTTAGTGTTCGGCGGGACCTTCCAGCCCAACGGAGACGACGACGATCAATAAAATATCGATCAATAAAATACAAATATAAGTTTAGGGTAATGATTTAAATAATTGGTGAAATTTGATTACAAAATTGTATTTTTGAATTTACTAACCAATTAACTAGCTATCGGGCAACGGTGACGCGGCCACTGGAATTTCCACCCGCGACCGCCTTCAAAGTGGGGTGGAAGACGTTCCTGCTGCACACCGCTGTGATGTAGTCGCCTTTGATGGCCGCCTTCTTTTCGAATCTGCGATGACGAGCGTAGCGACGAGTTAGTTTAGAGTGTTCTTGTTGCGAGGAGCAACAACGAAGAATCCTCGTCGCTTCGCTCCTCCCGGGGCTTCGATCGCCACTTCTCACCTCCCGTTCTTGTTGGCCTCGCCAAAGATTTCGATCTGGCGGGGCTGCTTCATGCAGCCGACGGTGAAGAGATCGAGGCTAGGGTGCCAACGCGACATGAAGACGCTCAAGTACCTCCCGGTCTGGTTGTTGTGGGCGACGACCTGCCCAACATCGACGTCGTCGCCGCCCTTCTTCAAATCAGCGAAAGAAGTCAAAGTCAAGCAATCCTTCATGCACGTGGTCAAAAGCTGGGAGCCAGAGGGCGAGAAGAACGTGCTGTTGATGGAGCCGCCGTAGATTTGAGTGGTCGTGGGCTTGCGCACGGTCTTGCCGAGGGCGCGCTTCTCCGAGTTCTTGTTGAATTTACGAAGGTCGAACAGCTTCACCTCCCTCGCCAGCCCGCCGACGGCGAAAATGTTGGAGTCGGTAGGGTGCTGCGAAAGGCTGTTCAGCTTCCTGGTGCAGAGCGGCTCGTGAAAGGTCACGCCGACCCTCCTGTCGTAGTGGATGACCGTGCCTTTGCTCGTGGTCAAGAAGACGCAGTCGTCGCTCCTCTTGTCGTAGCATCCGTACTGGGTGAAGAACCCCACGCCCTGGTCGACGCCATAGCCGTGCCTATCCTTGAATTTATCGCAAACTTCTGCGATGAGCGAAGAGAGTCGCATGAGGATTGGCGTTGGCGTGTTAGAATTGCGTAGCGGTGATAGTAGCGTCGCCATCTAGACTGGAGCTACTAGCGCAAACGAATAAGAAGCGGAATAAAAGCGTTCCAAGCTCGTCGCTTCGCTCCTCGCTGCGCCTCACCTTCGTCTTCGTTTCCGTAGGTGGCGAACACTTGTGAGTATTTTTGAGTCTGTAGATCTAGTTCCCTCACGGTACAATCGTAGCTGACACTGAGCATTTTAGAGCCGGACCTATTGAACTCCAAGTGAGTGACGACGCCGCTGTGTGGTGAGCAAAGCACGGCGAGCGAAGCGAGCCATATTAGAGCTGGAGCTAATGGTGTAAAGGCAAACTACGCATAATAACTCGTCTCACCTGTGGGGCTTCGACTGGACCACGCCAGCGTTGACGCAATCGTCGGAGGTAGAGTCGATCGAGGTGTCCCAGAAACCGATATTGCCGTGCTTGTCGCCGCTAGCGATGATGATCTAGGACGAGCGTAGCGAGACGCAAGAAGATTGACGCTAACGAGTTAGAATTGCGCCACTGATGCAGACGAATTGCGACCGTAATCATCGCGTATTTGCAGATCGTCGCTTCGCTCCTTGCAGCTTCTCACCTTGCTGTCGACGGGGCACATGGCCATGGAGTAAATTCGCTCGGGAGTGACCTTGGCGACTTGCAGCTCGGAGTCGACGCGGAGGCTGCCCAAGTGGCTCGAAAGGTCGGCGGCGGTGGTCGCCGAGGCCTTCGGCTCGCTCTCGAGGACGCGTTCGAGGATCGCGGAGGTCTGTGACGAGCGAAGCGAGTCGCATGAGAATTGGCGATAACAAGTTAGAATCAAGTAACGACGAAAGTAGCGGAGACTAAGAGGAGCAAAGCGACGAGTTGCCTAATTCTGTCGTCTAGATCGTCGCTTCGCTCCTCGTTCAAGACAACGCTTCTCTAATTTACGAGGAGCAAAGCATCAAGTTCATAGACCATGAGTCCTCGTTCATAGACAACGTCTTCTCTACTTTACTCGCCGCTTCGTTTCGCTCCTCATGGAACTTCTTTTACGGCCGTAATTGTAGTATTCCCATCTCGTCGCCTCTCTGCGCCTCTCTGCGCCTCACCTGCTTCTTGGCCTTCCGGGAGTGCTCCTTGTCGACGTCCTCCTCCTCAGAGCTGTAGTCGTAGTAGAACTCGCCGAAGTCGATATCGTCGCCGTCGTTCACCCTACCGTCGTAGTTGCCATTGCCCTCCGCCTCGGCGGTGACGGTGCCAGCGACGGTGAACTTCCCGTTACTCTCGCGATCGACGTAGAAACCTGGTTGCACCTCGACGCCAGACAGGCGGCCAGAGCGGCGCTTCTCAACGGGCTCCGACTTGGCGCGCGCGGCCTTCGTCGCTCCTCGCTGAACCGCCTTGCGCTTCTTCTCAGCTGCGGAGAAATGTTGGAAGACGATGGCGATGTTGAGTCAGTTTGGGTTCGGGTGGGGGGATATTGGGATGCCAACTACTCACAAGAAACGGCCGCCTTGATATTGTTGGCAGCGTCAGCGAGGCCTAACGCTACCATGTGGTCATGATTTCTCTTCCTCTTCCGTGCGACGAAGTCGTCATAGCTCTCGTTCTCTCCACGCTCGAGAAACTGAGGGGTTGAGTCAACGAGCCCGCAGGGGCTCACTCTAGCTGGGGCGGTCTTGAGCTGCTCCTCCTCCTTCTTCACAATGGAGGGAACAGGTTTGGATTTAACCGCCGCTTTGGTTCGCGGAGATGATCGGCGCGTGGAGGAGAGGGACATTGTGAAGTAAAAATGCAAAAAAATGTTGATTGCTCTGAGAAGAAGAGTGATTTTTCTGAAGACTCAAGGCCAGGATATACGGAGCTAGATATTTCCAGCCGCCTATAATGTTCAAGGCGATCGCCAGGACGAATAAACGTCTCCACGGACCCCCTCTCCAATCCCTACTGACGACTGCATCGTCCTCGTCGACTTCTTCATCATTTGTCCTCCCTCACATCCGCACGGCCCTGGAGCGGTCAACGTCGGACCACCTCGATGTGGATAGAACTACTATCTTCCACCCGTACACCTCCCTCCTCAACCCCACTCCGACCCTCCCTGTCGCTTCCGCCTCCGGCGCAACCCTGACCCTCGAGACTGGCGAAGAACTGATCGACGGTATGTCGTCTTGGTGGGCTTGCGTCCACGGCTACAACAACCCGGCCCTGAACGCCGCCGTCACCAAGCAGCTGTCCTCGATGTCCCACGTGATGTTCGGCGGTTTGACACATCGCCCTGGTGTTGCCTTGGGGGACACTCTATGCAAACTCACCGGCATGGACAGCGCATTCATCTGCGACTCTGGATCGATATCCGTAGAGATCGCGCTGAAAATGGCGTTGCAGTACCACCGCGCGAACAACAACACGGGAAAGTCCAGGTTCATCACCGTTGAGGGGGGTTACCATGGCGACACCTTCGGGGCCATGAGTGTGTGCGATCCAGGTACGATTTATTAGTTAATAGAACAAATGCCCAACATTTATACTAACTCGTCGCTTCGCTCCTCGCTGCCGCCGCAGTCAACGGAATGCACTCGGCGTTCGAGGGAGTGCTGCCGAAGCACGTGTTTTGCAAGAAGCCGGGGGAGGACCCGGACTGCTCCGACTTGAGCGAGAAGCTCGAGAAGCACAGCGATTCGATCGCGGCATTGGTGATCGAGCCGATAGTGCAGGGCGCCGGCGGGATGCGTTTCTACCCTCCATCGTACTTGAACAAGGCGAGAGAGCTCTGCGACGCCCATGACGTGATATTAATATTCGATGAGATCGCAACGGGATTCGGCAGAGCGGGAGAATTCTGGGCGAAGGACTACACGAATGTGATGCCGGACATTATGTGCATAGGGAAGGCGCTGACGGGAGGCTACATGACGTTGGCAGCGACGCTGTCGACGCTGAAGATAGCGCAAGGGATATCGAAGTCGCCGGACGGCGGCGTCGCGCTGCCGCTTATGCACGGACCGACGTTCACGGCCAACCCCCTGGCTTGCGCGGTCGCCCTGGAGAGCATCAATCTGCTGCTGAGGCCCAGCGAGGAGGACGAGCAAGTGCCGTGGTGGAAGGGTAGGGTGGACATGATCGGATCGCACCTCGAGGAAAATCTCGCAGCTGCGAAGGACATGCCGCATGTCGTGGACGTGCGAGTCATGGGGGCCATCGGAGTGGTCGAGATGGATGCGCCCTTGAGCGTGCCAGAGGTCACCAGGAAATGCGTTGAGCTTGGGTGTTGGTTCCGGCCGTTTGGCAATAACATGTACACTTTCCCGCCGTACGTCATCGAGAAGCACGAGCTGGAGGTGCTGACTAATGGTATGTTGAAAATAATAGAAGACAAAAAGTGTCGGACAGTTTAGTTTTTTGTAAATAAAAATTCCGCCACTTTATTTACGAAAAGGCAATTCATTCACTTTCATCGCTCCCCTCCCGTGCACCCCCCTTTCCCGCTCACTTAATCTAAGAATACGCAATTTCGTTAAATAAAAAACCGTTCATCATATTAAATTAACCCCCTCCTCCCCCTTCGTAACACCTTACCCCAAATTAATCCCTCCCTCCCCCTCCTCAACATACACAACCTCCTCCCCCTCAACCCCACAACTTCCCTCACACGTATAAACCCACAACCCCCCCCAATCCTCATCCATCTTTAATTTATATATAACCGTGCTCAAAACTTGAAACTCGAATTTACGGGGTAACCCGCATTTACATTTCGGGATTGCACTGGGGAGGGGTTTGGAATTTGTTTTTAGAGGGAGAATGTCGTAACCGTAGCGGATTGTTTGATTAGGGTATTCAGAGATAATTTTCTTGTATTTATCAAAAGTACTTAATTTATCCTGCTCCTCGGAACGAACGCACAGGATCACGAACGACCGTGTTAGAAACAAGTAGCGAAAAAAGAAAAAAGAAGAAGGGAAAAAAACAAAACAGAGTAGTCGAAGAAAGCTGGCCGTCGAAAGTGACGACCGCGTCGTCTTACATAACGTACGGGATCAAAAGTATTTCCCAGAGAGGAGCGTTCCAGCGAATCGCTTGAGCCCTGAAACAGTCTCTTACCTCCTCCTCATCCTCCTCACTATCACTCTCTCCACTTTTCAACTCCAACCCCTTTTTAACAACCTCAAACTCCTTCTTATCATTTTCATCCTCCGCTTCCATCGTTTCTAAATATTTTAGTAATGCAGCTTCAGCACGTGTGTCTGTGGCTTTTTTTTGAGGGGGGGTGGTGGGGGTGTAGTTGTAGGTTTCGAGGTGAATGTATTGTGTTCCTTGTTTTAATGGTAAAACTGTTATACTAGACGTTTTACAGGTGTCTTTGTCCGTTTTAGTTGTAGTTGTATTTGAAGGAATGAGTGTTGTTGATTCTACTGTGTTAAGCATACTCTCTAAATCAACATCATCGCCTGAGGAAGAAGAGTCACCCCAACCTCCATCATCATTGTCCCAAGCGTTATTATTAGTGCTGGCAGGTATATCTTTAACATTATTAACCTCTATAATCTCAGGTTGATAATATCTATAACACTTCCACGTTCCTGAATCTTTATAGAGAATTAACCAACGAGAGCGGAGGAGTGGAGCGTAGAGGGTTATTAAAGGAACTATTGGGGAGGGGAGGAAAGAAAGGGAGGGACCGGAGAGGTAGGAATCAGTTAGGGTGGGGGGAGAGGAGGTTGTGGTAGGTGAGAGGATGTAAGTTGGATCCATTGAGGAGGGGGAGGGAAGAGGAGGGAGATTTCACAGAACGCAGAGTCGTCGAAGTATCTAGACGAGAGGAGTTTTTTAACGATAGAATCACGGCTTAAATTATAATTATGCTAAGCTTGACGCTTGTAGTCAGTAAATTGCGTGACGTTTGTTCAGCTGGCCTTTAACGCGTTGTAGAGCACGCTGTCGGCCAAAACATCATCCCAGCAATTCTTCATCTGTGGCCAAAATCATTTTTCGATCATAACTTTCTCCTTTACATATAAGCGAACTTTTCGTTAGTAAACAGCAGAACCTTTATTTTTGAAGTCCCCCGTAATTCATACCCCACCTTCTCTAGGTACGTGAGAAAGCAGGACACCCAACGATCGTCGATGCTCCGCTCGACCTCCCGTCCCGTCTCCCCCCTCCCTACCCGACCGTCCCCC
>BLQM01000418.1:72028-84704 GCA_012489335.1 Triparma laevis f. inornata | reverse complement strand
CTAACCCTAACCCTAACCCTAACCCTAACCCTAACCCTAACCCTAACCCTAACCCTAACCCTAACCCTAACCCTAACCCTAACCCTAACCCTAACCCTAACCCTAACCCTAACCCTAACCCTAACCCTAACCCTCTTCGACTTCTTCACCATAACCATAACCATAACCATAACCATAACCATAACCATAACCATAACCATAACCATCACCATCACCATCACCATAACCATATCCATATCCATATCCATATCCATATCCATAACCATATCCATAACCATATCCATAACAGGTTTTTAGAAATTGACTGCTTACTTTTCTCAGGTTTCTTCCCTCAATTTCAGTTCAGTGTCGTCGATTTCACCGTCCCTCACGCTACTCCACTGTCTGTTATACGTACTACGTACTCTACTACGCCACCACTCCCACTTCCAATCTCTCATACTCACCGAACAGCCCTAAAAAAGAAATCTAGCTCTTCCCGGTCCGAAGCATATCCCGTCTTCCCGTCACCAATCTTTCCCAAGTCAAGCCCTAACAATGCCTGCTACGCGTCGATCAATGCGCTCCACCCCTTCGCGTTCTCGCTCCAGGTCGCCTGCGAAGGCGACAGCATCCAAGAAGGCGTCTACCCCCGCCCCCACTTCCAAAGCCAAGAACCCCGCCCCCTCCAGCATAACGTCGTCCAACAACAACAACAACAACAACAACAACAACAACAATAACTCCATCTACGCTTACCTCGCCATAGCCACAGTCGCTATCGGTCTTTCCCAAGGCGGCACTCCCGTTTCCGCGGCCCCGTACGTCATGTGCTACTGTCTCCTGAATGCGTACCAGAACGTCGAAGCCTCCACCCTCACCCCCTCCAAGCTCTACTGCCTCTCCTCCTCCTTAGCCGGCTGCGCCGTCGCAGCCGTGATGGCCGATTCTCTCCCCCTTAAAGGTCCCGCCGTTCCTCTCCTCTGCGGTTACATCGGCCTCATGCTCTCGACTCCGTTCTACCTCGCTCACAACGCGGCCAAGAAGTTCCAGCTTGAGGGTGGATTGTCCTTTGAGCTTCTCCTCCCAATCTTCTCTACCGCGTGCGAGTACGTTCACTCTAGGATATTTCCCTACGGTGAGAAGCTGCGAGGAACGAAGCGACGAGCTACGAACACGATATTTACGCGAGTAATCCGGCTGCGCTGGTAGCATTAGACTCGATATCGATACTGCCACTTTTGCATCGCAATTCTAACTCGTTTACTCCATTCTTCATGCGACTCGCTACGCTCGTCACAGGCTCTTACGGCATCCTCCCGTACTGCCAGTACGGCAATCTTCCCGTGATGCAGCTCGCTTCCATCGGAGGCGTTTGGCTGATCGAGTTCTTCGTCTCCTATGTCTCTTCCTGCGTGGTGACTGTGATGAGGGACAGTCAGTCTGCGTCTTCTAGGGGAACTTTGAGGCGCCTCTTCTTTGTAATCGCCGCCGTGTACTCCTTCGGGGGCATGCGTTTGCGTTTCCTCAGCTGGGAGGGTGCCCCCAACGCTCCCGATACCCGCATCATGAAGGTTGCAGGCGTTTGGGTACCCAACACAATGGTCATCAGGGAGGAGGTGAGAAGCCGCGAGGAGCGAATGACGACAGTGAGGATCGAAGCGACGATTACGGTCGTAATGAGGCTCCATGAGGGAGTCTCAGTCTCCTCGTTTTCGCTATCTCAACCACTAACACGCTCGCTGCGCTCACGCTCGCCGCAGCTGCTTCGACACCACCTGGGCCACATCATGGACGGCAAGCCTGGCCCCGGGGAGACCGCCTCGGACTTCGAAGGCCCCGCGTGGCAGGCCATTGCTGAGAAGTCCCTAGCTGACTACGACTCTTTTGTTTCTCAGATCGAGACCCAGGCCGCTGCCGGCGCCAACGTCGTGATGCTGCCGGAGCTGGCGCTGACGACTTTCCAGGGTGTCGGCGTCTCTGACGAGCGCGTGTCCACAGAGGCGCTCCTCGCCAAGCTGGCGAAGGCCGCCTCCGACAACAACGTCTTCGTGGGCACCGGAATTGGCTACAACGAGCCGTTTAAGAAGGTACGAAGGTAGTGAGGAGCGAAGCGACGAGCTATGAACACGATTTTAGTGCGAGTCACGATACTAGAAGCGTTTATACTAGCGAGGAGCTGCGAGCGAAGCGAGCCGAGAACGAAGTTCAACGCAAGGAGCGAAGCGACGAACTATGAACACGATTTTAGTGCGAGTAACGATACTAGAAGCATTTATACTAACTCGTCGCTTCGGACTTCGTTCTCGGCTCGCTACTCTCGTCGCAGGTGGACGATTTGAGCAAGTTCACCGAGACCGTCTTGGAGAAGGAGAACGGCATGATGGGCTACGAGTCGAACCGCTTCTTGCTGTTCTCTCCCAAGCCTGTGCCTAAGTCCGTCTTCGACGAGGTATTGAATGGCGCCCAGTCGCACCCGAACGTCGCGCTTGACTACAGGAAGCAGAATCCCGTCCCTATCATCGAGGGGCCCTTTGCGCTGGAGGGCAACTCCACCATCCCTGTTGCCGACGTCGACTTCTTTGGCGACGGAGATACTGTTAGGGTTGCCAGCGTCATCTGCTTTGACATGGAGCATCCCTGGCACACGCAGCAGCTCGGAAAGGAAGCCAACATAATTTTGAACCCCAGCTACGACTGGCCGGGGTTGAACCCGTACCACGCTAGGATCGTCGCCTTCAGGGCCATCGAGACTGGAACTTCGGTCTTCCACCACTGCCTCGCCGGGACCACTTTGGCGGTCGATTATTTAGGCAACGTGCAGACGAACGGGGACTACTTTAGTAAGAACGGGAACAGGGGGGAGGAGAGCTGCATCCCTCTGGACCCCGATGTTATTTGCACCGCCCCCGTCCACTCCGCCCAGCTTCCTTTGAAGGGCGTTAGAACGGTCTACGCGTACGTGAATGATGCCGTTGCGTGGGGCTCTGTTTTGATGGCGATGCGAATGATTTTATTTTGAAATAATTTAGAGTGTGGTTATTTCGTAGTTTAGAGTATTAGACGAGAAGGTGGAGAACAAAACGCAGGCGGTTCAAATCGAACAGTTCGGGAAGGAGTTCATGAAGGGGAGTTTCAAGTTCACGTAAAAACGTAGTTTAAGGTGAAAGGAAAATGAAGAGCTTTTGTTTAGTAAAAACTTGAACATTTTAAAATTGTACTTGCGCTTACGCTTGCCTTTCGCCTTCATGGGGCCAGTCGACGCCTAGTGCGTGCAACCTATTATCCCACACAACCTCATAATACGACCAGATCCATCCCTCTCCACCATCTGTGCCTTATCCTGTCGCCCGTCTTCCCCCCCTGCTCTGACGAAACTCTTCCTGGTCTGCGGGACTTTTTAATTTTAACCTGGCAGAGCTTCTTCCAAGGTTCATGACTCTGGTTACTATCCTTCTGACAATGAATGTTGAAACATCTTTAGAAGGCGACCTCAGATGCGCAATAGCTAAGCCTCTGATAGAAACGCCGTCTACAATAAAAGACTACGCTAGGTTGTACAATCGGTATGATATCTTGGGAAGGGACGATATGGTAGAGAAGGGGAAGTTGGTGAATAATTTAGAGATGCTAGCGGAGTATTTCGGGGAGACGGAGATTGTGAATGACGCGATTAAGAGTGTGCAGGATTCGGGTTCCGGAGCAATGTCAATTTCTAATACCCCCGATAAATCACTCTACGTGGGCTCGCTCTTTACAAGACTCGAGGAAGTTAATTCCAAGACCGTCAAACTATTGAAGCTGGGACATCAGAACTGTCTATTTATGGGGATTGTTAAGATGAAGACGATGGAAGGGCCTCTGGCAAAGTTGATGACTAAGGATAATAGAGAAGGTGAGCATTTACGACCCTAACGAGTAAGGAGTAACTGTACGATCGTCGATCTAATCTAACATCTAATCTATCATCTAACACCTCGCTCCAAAGATAATGGGTGGAGAATTCAAATAACCCTAGAACCCTCGTACGTTCGATTTGCACATGTTCGCAACGACCTCGTAATCTCCCCTTCTGGTTCAGCTGAAGATTCGATTTCGTGGGAGTTGGCTTGCATGTTGACACCTGAGTTAGAAGTTACGGCGGCGAGTTTAAGGATTACGGGGTTTGAAGCGAAGTCGGAATGGGGGCGGGGGGTCAAAGAAACTTTGGCTGGTGGGAATTTGATTATTTAATGTGTATTGATGATATCTATTTGCATTTGAATTATTAGTTAGGTTTTGTTTTGAACACCGCCTTCAGTTCGTTTAATCGTTTCTTCTTCTTCCCCGTCTTCGAACCCTTGGCAGTCGCAAGCAGGTCTTCCCAATCCACCAGCGCCTCCAAAAACGCCTCGTTGGGGCACACAACCTTGCGGCACTTCCGAACAAGCAACAGGGCGTTTAAAGCTGACATGGAGTGGTACTTCATGAGGAACGCGATGCAAACGGTGGCCTGTGGGGAGTGAAGACGTTATTTGTTATATTGTTATTTGTCAGAATTGCCGTCGCGTCACTATAGCTGTCGGCACTATAGCCATCGCATTGAACTCACCGAACGGCTCACGCCATGCTCGCAGTGAACGAGAGTTGGACCTTCTGCCTCCGCGATGAACTTAGTTTGAGCAGGGAGCAGGGCAAAGATGTTCTCCGACTCGTCGTCCTCGATGCCCATGTGCGAAATTGCTATTTCGACTCCGTCGATGTTTGGTTCGTAGACGATTTTGGTGCAGTTGACAAGGTTTCTGATGTTGTGCGTGGTCAGGACTTTGGGGGAAAGGCAGTCGTACATGTTACCGAGGTAAAGTTCGTCAACGATGTGTGAGGGGGTCTGGGGCACCTGCGAAGGCCGCTTGGAGCGGAACCGAGCCAATTTCCGGGTCGCCTCATCCTCCGTCAATACAGACTCCCTCACCTTGTCCTGCTCGTGCTCCTTCACTCTTCGTCTGTACGCCTCGTTGATGCGGTCGGCTTCAGGGTTGGACGCCAAGTAGCTCAAAATCGACCCCATTTGTGTTTGGTAAGTGTTGGGGTGCGTACGTGTAGTAGATACGCTACGTGTGATGCTAGATGCAAATTACAAGAATGAGATTTTTTTGTCTAGGTGAATTGAAGGGCTTAATCCGGAGGTTAAAGCAGATAGATGTGATTTTCAGTTGGAGATGGTGCAGATAATATACAACATAAATAAATTTGAACAAGTGCGATACTGTGTAAGTAAAAAGGTTGCCTAAATCAGCCCCATAATAGAATAATATATCTACTTTTTAAGTATTAAGTCTATTCTTGATTATATTCAGAATTTCAAGACCCCTAAGCGATTGATTAATATGACAATTAAAAAAATAATGGATTTGGGAAATAAAATTCGGTATTCCCGGGATTATTTTGGCCAGTCTTTTTAATATTTGTTCATAAAGGCCACATTAAGTGCCTAATATTTCATTTTTAGAGAAAATAAACATCAGATAGGCGAAAACATAAACCAAAATATCATGAAAATGAGCTTTTATGAAGAAAATTACTACAGAATAAGTGTACTCAGGGGTCTCAAAGGGCAAAAAAAGATATAATATCAATCTAAAATTGACCAGAACACCGATTTTCTTTCCAGCGATTTGACTTTAAATAAATTTTGGTTAAATCTCGCATTCTCGAATACACCGTAGCCCACACGAATATCCTGCGCGACATTGTATCTATTTAAACCAGTCCTGAGCTTCTATTAACTTCTAGCGGCGGAGAAGAGCAACTATATCTTTCGGCTCGATACGATCCGCTCGACTCCTCATTAATCTCCCCCCCTCATAACCCACACGCCTCCGACGACCCCCCGCCCCACCCTCCCCTAAACCTACCCTCCAACTCCCCCCACACAAAATGGAATCCCCATCCCCCCCATCAGACCTCTCCTCTATCGAAAATCAGCTCAACACAATCTCGTCTGAGTTCTTCGAGCCCGACCCTAGGAAGTTCAAGACGCTGCACCATGTGATCAACGTGCTGGCAGCGTCCGAGGACCAGGACGACCTGCAAAACAACGACGCTTACATCAAGCTCAAGCGCCAGCACAAGATTGTGCAGGACGGTATTGAGGTAGTGACTGAGAAGCACTACAGGGAGCTGAATGCTGGCGTGGTCGGCCTCGGCAAGGTATCGCGTCAGTTCAACGACGCCTTGTTGAAGGTGCAGCGCTTGCGGCGGCAGGTGAAGGCTGTGCAGAAGGCGTTGGTGACGGACTTGAATCGCGAAAACCCGGGCTCCTCCCTCAATAATTCCCAGCAAAATTCTCTCCGCGAGCTCTACGATAAGAAGAAGGAGTGCAACGCCGTGCTGCTCATCCTGGAGAAGTTGTCGATGCTGCGCGAGGCCCCTCGCCGCTACGACACCCTGATCCAGGTGAGCAACGCGAGTTACAGCGAGGAGCGAAGTGACGAACTATAGTAAGCACATTACACTAACTCGTGGCTTCGCCCCTTGGACTTCGTGCTCGGCTCCTCGCTACGCTCGCCGCAGTCTCACCGTCTCCACGCTGCCTTGTCGCACCTCTCTACATCCCTCACGATGCTGTTCTCAGAGGATGTGGCATCTGTGCAGGCGCTGTCCAAGGTCGGGGAGGACCTGATGATGCGAAAGGGCGGCGCCGAAGACTTGTGCACGGACGCCTTGTGCGACTTGATTTTTTTAAGGACTGGCAGTCTGACTCGGAACCAGGAGAAGGCCAAGGTGAGCTGGGAACATCGATGCTACTTTCGTCATTACTTAATTCTAACTTTTCATCGCCAAATTCTCATGCGACTCGCTACACTCGTCGCAGCTGCGACCTCGCTCCAAAACAAGGGCCTCCAAACACAGGTGAGAGACTGTCCCAATAAAATAACCCCCCCTCAACCACCACTAACCAACTCTAACACACGCTCCCTACCCTACATACAACACAACAGACGCGGAAACTCGTACCACCGCCACCGAACCCCGTCCTCCAACGTCTCTGACTCCGACTCCGACTCTGCCTCGAACGCCTCTTCCTCCGACGAGTCCTCCGCGGCCTCCTTCATGGGGGGCTCTGTCTCTCTTTCCTCAAACTTCACCACAAGAATGAACAACTCCGCCCCGCCCCTGCCCCACGACAAGCTCCTCACGCAGTACACTGGCAGGTACGAACCCGCGAGGCCGAACTTTAGTGAGGAGCGAAGCGACGAGCTGGGAATTGGAGGATTACGGGAGTAGCAATGAGGCGGAGCGACGTAGCTTTAGTCTAAATGTTGAGCGAAGCGACGAGTAATGTAGAGGTCAGGTTTTCCATTATTTCGGAGCGTAGAGAACGCATTATCTATGATTCGTCGCTTCGCTCCTCGCCGGAAATGACGCACCGCTAGTATTTGACGTTACAATTGCGCACCACACAATTCTAACACTACCCCCTCCCCCCGCCGCTCCCCCCTCCCCCCGTCGCAGGATGCTCCCCATGACGTTCCTCTCCTCCTCGGTCTCCGACGCCGACGAGATGGAGGTCATCGGCGGAGGGGTGAAGCTCGAGTACAGCTCCACCATCCTGCCCACGAAGATCATCGTCAGGAGCATGGGCATGATAGGGAGGGTGGACGACATCATCCGGAACGTCATGGCCAGGGCGGAGAACGAGATCACGAGTGTTGAGCGGCAAACACGTCTTCGCACCTTGTCTGCGATTGAGGACAGCCAGCGTCCCGACGCTCCGAAAGGTGAGGGTTAGCGAGAGGTGGTTGCGTTGGGAGCGAAGGTTTGTGAAGCGTTGGAAGAGCTTCACATTATCGGAACTTCACATCGTCGCTACGCCCCTCGTTCAATTCCACGGCACCTCATTTCTAACCCCCCCCCGCCCCCCTCAAACAGACCTCGGCCTGCACTATGTGCGCTCTCACCTCTTCAAACTTTTGAACAACTACATGGACGTGACCCGTCGGATGGGCTACTGCCTGCAGTGCATCCTCCGCGAGAAGCAGGGCATTAGCGAGAAGGTGAGCTGCTGAGTGAAGACTAGCGAAGAGAGAAGATATATATATATATATTCACAAACCACCACATTCTAACACGGCTCGCTTCACTCGCCGCTCGTTCGCTCACCGCTTCACATACAGGACCAACAAAAAATCAACAAAAACATTCTCGTCATCGTCGAACTGATGCAGTCGGAAATCAAGGTCTTCCTCGTCTGCGTCCTCGGCGAGGAGGTGGACGACTCCGTGAACGAGTCGATGGAGAGGCGCTCGCTGCTGCACCGCCAGACGGTGTCCTCTCCCGCGGAGAAGAAGGTGAGAAGCTGCGAGTACTGAAATAATTATGGTCGTAAATCGTCTGCGCTGGTAGCTTTAGACTAAACGCACAAGCCGACCTTCAGCCCCACCTAATTCTAACTCGTTAACACCAATCTTCAATCTTCATGCGACTCACTTCGCTCGTCGCAGAGCATTTTCAGCTTGAACATCAACACGGACCCGAATAAGAATAACCCTAACAATACTAGCAAGGACAGCCCTATAAAATCGCGCAGGACGCGAAGGCGCTCCTCGGTCGGGGCCAGCACGTCCGCCACGCTCGTCACGTCCATGTCCGCCTCGCAGTTCGTCTCGACGGTCCTGTTCCCGAGGTGCGCTAGAACTGAAATATGTTGTAACTCGTCCCTTCGCTCCTCGTGGTCTCCGCCGCTTACGTTGCTTCTCGTTTCTAACAAGTTTTCACAAATCTTCATGCGACTCGCTTCGCTCGTCGCAGCTCCACCCCGAGTGTGCGCCACGCGCTGCCGTTACGGAAGTACGTCGCGAGGTGGTGCGACGGCCTAGCGCTGGCCGTCAAGGAGCTCTTTCCCGAAGGTGCCCAGGACATCGACCAGGGAGCCAAAGAGTACCTGGACAGTGTCATTGAGGAGGTACGAAGGAGTGACGAGCTGGGAATACGATAATTTAAGGGAGTAACAATGCGAAGCAACGTGGCTTTATTCTAAATGCTCAGAACTTTTGTTGCTACACAATTTTAACACGGCTCGCTTCGCTCGCCGCTCCTCGCTACGCTCGTCGCAGCGCCTCCTCCCGCTGCTGCAATCCGACACCGTCGACAGCGTGGTCACCTCCCTCGAGTCCCCGGTGGCCTTCAGATCGCCCGTCATCGGGACTTCCCTCTCCACTACCAACCTCCTTCCCGCCGTCACTCACGCTTGCTCCACCCTCCTGGACAAGACTGAGCCTTTGTTCGAGGCCCTCCACCGCCTCCCCGTGGAGGGCGAGATCTTCACGGCGGTCTTGGCCGTGCTGGAGCACGTCATCCTGACCTTCGCGAGTAGGTGAGTTTTAGGAAATTTGAGCGCGAGGAGCGAAGCGACGAGTTTATAGACAACGTGTTCTCTGCTTTACGAGCGAGCCTCATAACGACCGAAATTGTCGTATTTCCGACGAGGAACGAAGCGACGAGTTCATAGGCAAATCATTCTTTACTTTACTCGTTGCTTCGCTCCAAGTTCATAGACAACGTATTTGTTCTCTACTTTACTCGCTCCTCAAGGAGCATCATTACGACCGGAATTGTTGTATTCCCAGCTCGTCGCTTCGCTCTTCACGGGCACAATTTCAACCGCACCACTCACACACTAACACGGCTCGCTTCGCTCACCGCTCGCTCCCCCCTCCCACAGGGCCAAACAACGCTCCAACGAACTCATGCCCCAACTGACCTCCTACGAGATGCTCGGGAAAACAATCGACGACAGCAGCAAGAACCTCTTTTCCGTCTCCCTCGAGCGCCAGGCCGCCTTCACCCAGCTCATGGGAGTGTACTTCGAGGACTACGCGCACACTCCAAACACCAACCCCGACAACGTCGGGAGCAGTTTGAGGCCGCCTACTCTTGGGAGGAGGTACGAAGTTGCGAGGACGAAGCTCAGTGAGGAGCGGAGCGACAAGCTATGAATACTAAATTAGCGCTCCGGAAACTTGCAAGCCTCTTTCTACACTACGCAATTCTAACTCCGCTAATTACGCAACACCAATCTTCATGCGACTCGCTACGCTCGTCGCAGCGTCACGACCGAGCAGGAGATGATGGACGAGGTTTTCGAGGAGGAGAGCGAGCAGCTCAAGAACCTCTTCAATTTCGACGAAACTGAGGTGAGAAATGAAATAACGAAGACAACAACCACCCCGGGCTTCTTCACTCTAACTCGTCGCTCCGCTCCTCGCTCCGCTTAACAGTATGGAGCCAAGATCAACACGACTGCCGACATTCAACACCTCGCGGACATCGTCGCGCTCGCCCACTCGCTGCTGATCCTCAGCGGGAAGCTCGAAGACAGGCTCAAGGTGAGAAACTGCGAGGAGTGAAGCGACAAGCTGGAAATGCGTTAATTTCGTTCGTTATCTTGCTGTGCTAGTCGCTCTAGTCTAGATATCGACGCCTCTATCACTGCTACGCAATTCTATCTCGGCTAATTACGCAACATCAATCTTCATGCGACTCGCTACGCTCGTCGCAGGCGACCGAGACGGCAGGGAAAATCTTCGGCAAGACCCGAAACCTCCACTTCTCCGTGAACGGCCTCCGCACCCTCGGAAAGAAACTCTGCAAGGTCCTCCGAGTCGAGGTCCACGCTTCCGTGATCAAAGCGATGTCGTCCATCAGCCAGCTCGACGATCTCTTCGCCGAATCCGCCGCCCACGCGGCCGGAAATTTGAGGATCGAGCCTGTCAGCGACCTCTGCGAGGTGAGAAGAAGAATCATATTTTGGAGCGCTTCGAGCGGCGAGCGAAGCGAGCCGAGGAGCGAAGCGGCGAGTTATTATAAATTGCACATATTTCGCTCCTCGCGGCTCCTCGCCTCGTACGCGTCCCCTCGCGCTACTCAATTCTAACCCGCCGCTACTCCCCCCTCGCAGTACATCGTCCGCGCATCCGAATGCATCATAACCGTCGGAGGCGCCGGAATGGAGCACTGGGCGTTCGGAGGCGTAGAGCTTCTCTTCTCGAAGCTCTTCTTCAGATCCTTCAAATACATGACCGCCCACAGAGTCACCTTACAAGGAATAGAACTCCTCCAAATAAGTTTAAAAGAAGCAGAAAACGCATGCCTAGGGGTGGGTGTCATCAAGGAAAAATTCACCGCAGAGTCCTTTTCCGGAGCCACCATCATGCTTCAGGCCTTCCACGACAACGTTTCAGCCGATGAGCTCGAAGAGTTATTTAAGAACGACAAAACCAACGGCGTGACAACCGTCGAAAAAGGTTGGCTGTTGACGAACAAGAAACTGACTATGCTCTAGTGCTTTTGTTTAGTAAATTTTATTCTTAACTTTGATTTTTATGTATCTTCGGAGGCATGCACAGGAGCGAGTGCGGTGGAGTTCTGCAAAGCGGCCGCTGCTGCCGCATTGTCGTCGGTTGTGGTACTGACGTTAGGGCTGGGAAGGCTCGGAGCCGCCAGAAGGTCATGGTTTACGATCTAATTGCCGAGGTGGTCGACGTATGTGTAGGTTCGTTGATACTCTAGCAGCTTGTAGTTCCTATGCTCAATTGATTTCGGTGTACGTTTGATAAGAACACTCTCGGTCTCGTGAATCTTGGCCCAATCATATCCATGCTTCTTAAAACCACTCAATAACGCTGCCTCTTCTTCTTCGGTCCAGATATTAACAGGAACATATGGATTCGCTGACTTTAACTCTCTGTACTTCTCTTTTAATTGCTTATTCTTACTTAGTTTGCAAGCTCGATAGTACGAACATTCCGATTTTCAAGAAGTGCTCCATACTCGACCATGATTCGGTCAAAGTCGAGACCGTATTTATCAAACCCTTCAGGTAATGCCGCGTCTTCTTCTTCTGTCCAGGCACCACCATAATAATTTGGCAATAAGCCACTCCTAATTGTCTTCAACTCTCTGGCTGCGTCTTCTTCTTCGGTCCATGCTCCATCCCCCGAGACCGTCTTCTGCAACTCATTGTTGCTCTTCGCCATCTTCGCCATCAAAGACGGTTGCCCTTCCTCAACCTCACGCTCCCTCCGCTTTCTTCTCCCCTCTTTCAATCTAAACCCCAGCCTCTCCTCCTCTTCCCCCAACCTCACCAACTCTCTCCCCCTCTCTGCAAACGCCCTAACGAACCCATTAACCTCCGCTTTAAGCCTATCCTGATCATTTCTAAAGAACTGAAATTCCAGCTGCCTGGCATCCGCTTCTGCTCGAAGCTGCTGTACCTCCTTGATCAACTCTGCCCTACTTGGTAATGAGTCCATCGTCTGCCCGGCGCCCCTTGTTTTAAGAGTGTGGGAAAGGTATTAAACGATCTTAAATGAAACCAGCTCTTAGTATTCTCGTACGTTCTATTTCCATTTGTGCTCTAGTTATTTCTGTTAGTCGTAATAATGACGTGCATGTGAAGATATGGAAGCTTTTTCATCCACTGTGCCAGAGATATTCTTGATCTCCCCATCGACTTTACTTTACCTTCTCTCAATAACCATGAAGCTTCTCCTCCTCTTCGTTTTCCTCAACGCCTGCAACGCCATCTATTATAACAGCTCCACCTCCTCCCCCCCTCCCCCCCCCCATATCCTCCTCTTAATAACCGATCAATTCCGTTACGACGCGTGGTCCCCTCTCACGACCCCTAACCTTTATAACCTCTCTCAATCCCCTC
>BLQM01000418.1:44370-57273 GCA_012489335.1 Triparma laevis f. inornata | reverse complement strand
CCCTCCCCTCCCTCAAGCTCAAGATCCCCCCGAAATCCCACAGCCTAGTTTCTTGGCTAACGAAGACGATGTGTTGGAGAGGTTAGAGGATGAGGCGAATTTGAGTATTGAGGAGTTGAGGAAGAAGGCGTATGGGGAACATGAGGGCGATGTTAGCTATAATGGGGAAGGAGGAGGAGGTGAAGGTGAGAACGACAGCCTTCCTCGATTCTGATACGCGCCTCGCCTGGGCAAACCTAAGACGAGCGCTATGCGGAGACTCGCGCTATGCGGAGACTCCAGATTTTACTAGAGCGGCGGCAATTATGCGGCTGAGAGAGTTTCAAAACCTTCGTCCATCACTTCTCTTCGTTGTCAACATGGCATCTTCGTAACATTTACTAACTCGTCGCTTCGCTCTAAGCCGTAAACGAAGTAGAGCTGTTCTCCCCCGCCGCAAACACCACCACAACTGAGGGAGGAGGAGGAGGAGGTGAAGGGTGAGAACGAGAACGTCCTCGTCATTATGTCTCGTAACGTTTACTAACTCGTCGCTTCGTTCCAAGTCGTAAATGAAGCAGGGCTGTTCTCCCCCGCCGCCACGACGACAACGGAAACAACGGTGACGAAGCAACATCCTTCAATCGATTTCGGTGATTGCGTTCAATCAGATCCAAGCGACACTTCAACCACGGGGAATATTTAAGTGAGGAGAATTTAGTTTAAGAGATTAACATGTGCATGAAAGACCTCAAGTCGTTTTACATTGAAAAAATGTTTTTAGTTATTCCTACTTGTGCGCTGTCTCCCTATTCTCTCACTCCCTCCATCTCTCTTCGTTAAAAATTAACTTTCGCACGGCGTTAATGAATTTAGTTACCGGCTTCGCAGCTGAAGCTGTTCTGGCTTAGGATTAGCGCTACGATGAGGCCGTAGAGGCCGAGGGCCTCGGCGAAGATAAGAATGAGGATCATTCCGACGAAAAGCTGGGGTTGGGGTTTGGGGTTTAGTGGTTAGAATGCGGTTACGTATATCTTCAAAACGCTCCATAAAAAAACGTCTTACCTATTGAATCGAAGAGAGAGAGCAAGCGTGCGTTCGTTCGAGGAGGTGTTAGATTTTAAAGAGACGATTGAATTGAACTATGTGCATGTCGTGTGTGCTCTCAGTCGCATTATTGCTGCCGCTTTGGAAAGATCTGGGGTTTCCTCATGACGCTCCTTGTACTATTAGCAATTGGGAGTCACCGTATTTAGAACGAAAGAAAAGTTTTGAATATATCATCATCGAGCACGTTCTCTTCTCTCCCCCCGCTCCCACGCTCACCTTCTCCTGCTGCCCAACGGCACGAACGCCAGCATCTCCAACGATACCGATGGCCATGCCGGCGGCCATTCCGGAGAGGCCACAGCAGAGGCCGGCGGCGAGGTGAGCGAAGCCGGTATAGAGAGAATAAATTGAGTAGCCGTTCTGGGGGGCTTCGATGGATCCCTGCCGGGGGGTGGTGGTTGTTGCGTTTAAGGTTTCCGGGGGTGAGAGGGGAGGGGGTTGGTTTGTGCGTGTTGTATTTGAGCTGGAGTTTGTGCTCTCAGTAGCATTATTGCTGCCGCTTTAGCGCGCTGTGGGGTCTCCTCATGACGCTCCTCATACTATTTGCAATTTGGAGTCGCCGTATTCAGAAAACTAGACGCAACTTTGTATATATTATCATAGAGCACGTCTCCTCTCACCCAACCCCCGATCTCCGCACTCACCTGAATAATAACCGCAACAATCAAACCGTAAATTCCAAGAACTCCCGCCATGACAACGGGGATGATGTTCCTCATCACGAGCTGAGGGTTCATGACTCCCATACTCGAGATCTGCGAGCGGAGCGAAGGGTGAGATTGTGACTAGTGTGAACGCGACCATGTGGTGTGGAGGGACTTACACCGACTCCTGATTTGGCGGTTCCATAGGCGGCGCCGATGTTGGCGAAGACAAGGGCCGCTGGAGAGAATTATTGTTTGTGTTAGAAGTGCGACGGCGAGTTGTGCGAAGAGGATCAAAATGCGTGGAATGATGTGCTCTCAGTCGCAGTATTGCTGCCGTTATAGAATTTTCTGGGGTCTCCTCATGACGCTCCTCTTATCTTTGCACTTGGGAGTCGCCGTATTCAGATATACCTCTAGTCGTTTAAATATATCATCATCGAGCACACTTCTTCCACTCCCTCCCACCCACCCACATAGCTTTACTCACCTGACACTCCCATGAAGCCGAAGAAAGGCGCACTGGCCGGGCTGTAAATGAGTGTTAGAGGCGGTCAAATGGGCGAGAGTAACGTCGGTTCGAGACCACCTCCCTTTTGTTGACCAAATCACATCAAAATCGGCAACCCTCCCGCCACCAATTGAAACTACCCACGAATATACTCAACTTCCTCGCACAGAACTCCCCAATGCTCCAAACCGTGGCCGCAAACAACCCAAAACACACCTCCAAAGTCGAACTCTCTCTCCAATGCCCGCCCAAAAAATATGATCTCATTTCACCACAACTCCGACGCGCAACGCAACATTCGTTACCGGAAATGGCGAACATTCACTCACCATATTTCGTATGAAGCATCTCCCATTTTAAATTAAGACGTTTAAGCGATTTTTGGCAAAGTGCTGAGTGCTGAAAATCTTAAACGTCGATTTCGCTTACCACTCATCAACCCAATCCACCTTAAATTGCATTCATACCACCTCCCCGCCCCATAACTCCACCACCCTCCCCCATCCCCCCTCAATCAGAGCAAACACTATAAAATGTCCTTCTTCGCTCGCCTGCCCGTCGCTGCCGCCTCCCTCACCCTAGGAACGTCCTACGCCGTCTGCGAATCCTGGTCAAAGCGTGAAACCGTCAGTCCCATCCGATGTGTCGACGGCACAACGGTAAGTTCATTTAATCTTTTTGGAGCATCATCGTCGAAATCGCGCGCAAGCAGAAGTAAAGTGCAAGACATCAATCTAATATTAAATCTCCACGCGACCACGTAATGTGAACAGGTCGTACCCTACCGCACACCTTCGAGAGAAGATCAAATCAAGCGGATGAAAACTGAAACCTTTGACGTTCTCGTCATCGGCGGCGGTGCAACTGGCACCGGCGTAGGTGAGACAGAGACAATGAGAGGAATAAATCAAAGATCGAAACCTACTAATACGCCTCACATTCAGCCCTCGACGCTTCCACCCGCGGTCTCTCCTGCGCTCTCCTTGAGCGCTCAGACTTCGGATCAGGCACGTCCTCCCGTTCCACCAAGCTTATCCACGGAGGTATTCGCTACCTTGAAAATGGTGAGTTCGAGTGGACTTCGAGGCGCTCTCGAAGCCTCAACGCTAATTATCTAACACACATTTGCTACGCTCACTACTTACTACTTACTACTTACTACTTACTACTTACTACTTACTACTTACTACTTACTACTTACTACTTACTACTTACTACTTACTACGCTACTACGCTCGCTCCAGCCTTCAAAAACCTCGACATGGAGCAGTACGATCTCGTGAAGGAGGTACGAACTTTTAATACCATGATTACGGTCGTAAATCACCCACCCTACTAGCTTTGGCTTTCAAAATGCTCAAGCGCCCTTCACTCCCTACACAATTCTAAATCGTCGTCGCTTCGCTCCTCCGCTCGTCGCTCGCTGTCACTCGCAGGCCCTCGCAGAGCGAAGGTGAGCAGAGAGTCGCTTCTCTCCTCGCTGGGAATGCGTTGATTCCATTTCCTTATGATGCGACACTCAATACGCTCCTCGCATCAAGAATATTTTAAACTAATTCGTCGCTCCGCTCCTCGTGCTCGCTTTGCTCGCCGCGAAGCCACATGCTCAAGGCCGCTCCCTACATGAACTCCCCTCTCCCAATCATGATCCCCATGTACTGCCACAACTGGTACGATCCGATTTTGATCCCGTACTATTTGATAGGCGCCAAGGTCTACGATTTCGTAGGACGTTTGCAGGGCGACTCCGGCGTTCCCCACAGCCACTTCATCGATGTTGAAGAAGCCAAATTCCAGTTCCCGATGATCAACCAGAAGAACCTCTGGGGCGCGATCGTCTATTACGATGGACAGATGAACGATTCGAGAATGAACCTTCACCTCGCGCTGACAGCGACTCAGGCAGGTTCGGCTATTGCGTCAAGGATGGAGGTGAGGAAGCGTCACATTTCGCACCTCGTTTTATCAATTAGACGTTGCGAGGAGCAAAGCGACATGCTCTGGGAATAAGCTGTAACGATCGCCTGCACACTTTCGCTACGCTCAACCCACCGGGGGCCGCTGCGCGGGGCCTCGCCCTAGCACTTTCCCATTCGTTTTATCAACCAGCAAATAAATCACGCTCTCGAGGTTCAACAATTGTTTCGCTCCGGCCGTTCCGCTCCACTAGGGCCGCTGCGCGGGGGCTTGACCCTAAAACTTTCATAGTCGTTTTTTCACCCATTTCGCGATATCCGTAACCGCCGGTAACTCTTACGTAATCGCTGGTAACTCATTTCTAACACTCGTCGCTCACTCGCTCGTGCAGGTAAGAATTGTTACTTTCCCCCCGTTCCGCTGCGCGGGGCCTAACCCTAGCACTTTCCAAGTCGATATTTCGACATTTTAATGATATACGAAACCGCCAGTAACTCATACGTAACCACCCGCAACTCATACGTAACCGCCAGTAACTCATACCCTCCCGGAAAAACCCTCGGCTCAAACTGTTACGTTCCGGCCGTTCCGCTCCGCTATGGCCGCTGCGCGGGGCCTAACCCTGGCACTTTACTAGTCGTTTTTTCGAGCCCTTTATGATATACGAAACCGCCAGTAACGCATATGTAACCGCCGGTAACTAACACGGCTCGCTTTGCTCGCTATCCCAGGTAACAAAAATCAACAAGGACAAGGAAGGAAAAACCACAGGCGCCACCGTCCGCGACAACATCACCGGCAAATCCTTCAGCATCAAGGCCAGGGTCGTCGTGAACGCCACCGGCCCGTTCTCCGACGCCATCCGAAAGCTCGACAACCCCGACGTCACCCCCATAATAAAGGGCGCCGCAGGCGTTCACGTCGTCTTACCCGACCACTACTCCCCCGCGAAAATGGGACTCATCGTCCCCAAAACTTCCGACGGCCGCGTTCTCTTCTTTTTGCCGTGGGAGGGAGCCACCATTTCAGGAACGACCGATTCCGAAACCGAAATGACCGAGGAGCCGAAGGCGAGCGACAGGGAGGTGAGAAGAAAAGAATTGCGAGTGTATTCACAACCCCAGCTCAATTTTAACACACACCGCTCGCAAATATAGATTAATTTCATTCTCGAAGAGGCCAACAACTACCTCAAGCTTGATAAGTCCGTGAGCAGCCGCGACGTCAAGGCAGCGTGGTCCGGCATCCGACCACTTGTAATGGACCCTGCCAAGGTAAGAAGCCGTCTCTCATCGCTCAGCTCCTCGCTGCGAATCTACAATTACGGTCGTAATTCGTCTGCGCCAGTAGGCTCAGTCTTGATATCGACACCACTATCACCGCTACGTAATTCTAACACATTAACGCCAATCCTCTTGCGACTCGCTACGCTCGTCGCAGGGCAACGACACCAAGGCCATCTCCAGAACCCACGTAATCGAGGTCTCTCCCTCCAACGTTGTGACAATCGCGGGCGGCAAGTGGACGACCTACCGCCGCATGGCCGAGGACACGGTGGACAAGGTCCTCGAGGTCGAGCCAAGGGTCAAGGATGGAAAGAAGGTCCGAGAGTGCATTACGCTCGGGAGGGGAATTATCGGAGCCGACAGAGCTGGAGTAGGTGAGGCCCAGCGAGGAGCGAAGCGACGGGCGGGGAATAAGACAATTACTCAATTCTAATTCGTTATCGCCAATCCTCATGCGACTCGCTACGCTCGTCGCTCCCACCTCCCCCCGTCGCAGTCGCCGGAGGAAAATTCGACAGAATAAATATCACCCTCCGCGATGAATACGACCTCCCCAAGGATGTCGCCAAGCACCTCGTCGCGAACTACGGAACCCGCGCCCTCCAGATCGCCGAGCTCTGCAAGCCCGGCGGCACAATCTACTTTCCCTCCGTTTGCAACGCCAAGTACGGAGCCAACAGGCTGCACCGTAAGGTAAGTTGCAGCGATAATACTGGTAGTAGCTGGTCTCCGCTACTTTCGTTACTTAATTCTGACTCGTTGTCACTTCGCTCCTCCGCTCCTCAGTACGCCCTCCTGGAGGCAGAAGTCGTCTTCGCCGTTCGGCACGAATACGCTATGGCAGGTGAGAAGCAGTCACGGAGCTCAGCAACGAGCTGGGAATGCGATAATTACGGTCTTAATTCGTCTACGCTAGCAGCTTTAGTCTAAAAGCTCAAGCCGCTTTCGTCGCTACGTAATTCTAATTCGTAAACACCAATCTTCATGCGACTCGCTACGCTCGTCGCAGCCCAAGACGTCCTCGCCCGCCGCACCCGCCTCGCCTTCATCGACTCCGACGCCGCAGAAGAGGTCATCGAGCGCGTCGTGGAGCTCATGGGCAACGAGCTCAAGTGGGGAAGCTGGAGGAGGAAGCAGGAGGTGAAGGAATTCAGGAGGTGGCTGGCCACCATGAACATGGAGGACAGGAACGGTTGGTAGAGAATTGAATTTGAATTGAGAGAGTGGTTTGATTATTAGAAATACATTATATTTGTTACTCTTCCGTCTTCCACTGCACCCCCTCCTTCGCGCGCAAGCTGAAATCGACCTCCCCCCCTCCCCCTCCCCCCCGTCCTCCTCCTGCTGCGTGATGAGCGGGGCCAGTTGCTACCTCAGATAATCTACCGTGTCATTCGCAGCATTCCCCGTATCCATTATGTCCTCTGGAGGCGTCCAGTCTGGGCCTGTGAAGCCGCCGTTCTCTCGCGCGTGTAGAATGTACTGTCTCCAGTTTTCGTCCGTCGCCAAGACTTCAGGGTTGCCGATTACGATCAAAAGTGCTCGAGCGCGGGTGATGGCGACATTGAACCGCTTCGGTGACGCCAAGAAGCCTAAATTGTATTTGGTGTCGAAGTCGATGAATTCGACAGAGGAACTAACCGTAGAAATGACGATCACCGACTTCTCGGGACCCTGGAACTCGTCGACGCTTCCGACCTTGATGTCGGCATATTTCTCCGACTTCTTCTTGAGCAAGGTCCGTCGTCGTCGTCGTCGTCGTCGTTCTCTGACCTTCATGTATTCTGAACGCTCAGAAAGTCGCTCCAGCAAAGAATTTTCGAGGCCGAACTTCTTGGCTAGGTTAGAACGAATGATCGGACCGAGCTGCTTCGGGTCTCCGGCGAGGACGACACTTCCACTCTTCTTGTTGATGGTTCTTGAGATTGTTCCTATCGCCTCGGGCTCGATTGCGTGCCCGGCCTCGTCCACGAAGACGTGGTCGAAGTGGTTCTGCAAACCTAAGTTGTACATCTTCCCAGCAAACGCCAGCGTAACGGCGACGATGCGATGATTCTTAATCGATTTTACATCTGGGATCACGAAACCGTCTTGCTCGTGGTTGTAGCGGGTCTAAGGTCGTACGTAACTCGAAACGGACCTATAATCACGGGAGTATACAATCAAACGAAGTATCTCCTTGATGTTGATGTGGTCGGCCAGGCGACCAACCATAATATCGCACGCGCTGTTGGACGGGGCGCAGATCAATATTCTGTTGGTCTTTGACCTCTTGAACGTCTGGTAGATGGCTTCGACCATGGTGACCGTCTTTCCCGTGCCCGGCGGGCAGTAAATCAAGTAGGGAGATGGCGAGCATGTTCCGTGCACAACGTCTTCCACTGCCTTGCGCTGCTCGTCGTTCAAATCGCGGTTGACGAAGGTCAGGTTGGAGAACTCGGTCTGGAGGATTCTGCTTGAGTTGTTGAAATCGGATGTTTTGGGGAAGATCACTCGGCCAAAGAAAGCAGGCTTGCAGTTGTGCTTCAGCAAGTCGAGGCCCTGGTGAGCGGTGATCAACTGCACGCGCTTGAATCGGAAGCGAACGCGAATGGGAGCTCCATTGACGTAGTTGTTCAAGAAGGACCGAGGTACCCTCAGAACAGCCTCCTGAGCGGTGAGCGGCGAGCGGTGAGCGAAGCGAGACGTGTAAGAATAGAGATTTTTATTAACGAGGAGTCGAAAAGTGAACGACGAGGAAAACGAGAAACGCACCTCGAGCTCGACTCTCGAAACCTCAGCTTCGTAACCGCGCCCGTTCATGCTAAGCGTGAGTTTGTCGCATTTTAAGACTGACGGACGCGCTTCTGCTAAACCGGGGCAGTGCAACTTGAACGTATCGTTGGGGCCACGAATAAGCTTCGCCATGTCGATGTCGTACATCTTGATGTCGATCTTCATCTGTCGGCGAGGGAAGTGAGTCGGATTAGAAACAAGTAGCAAAGAAAACGAAACCAACATTGAGACTGTCGCTACGATTCATCGTTACGACTCGCCTGCTCTTCTTCCGTCCACAACAATCGATGGAAGACGCCGGCGTGGTTCTCAGCGATGTCGATGCTCTCGAGGATGTCGCGAGCTTCGTGGTTTTCGATGTCTAGCTTCCATTCATGGGGTATGAAGTAGCTCTTCGGTCGTTTTCTGAAAGGCTCGACCGTCGACTTTCCCGTGCGACTGGATCGGGGTTACGGAAGTGCGCTTCCTCTTCGCGAGAAGGCTTGGGGTTCCTCTTGTACGCGGAGGTTGCTTTCAATAAGTCGTCGATTTCTTGATCCGCACATTTCAGGGTCAGACGTCGCGTGGTCATGGTGTTGTTGAGATTGAACGCGAGCGCAGTGCGCGTTATGCCGATGTGCATTGGAGTGAACGTGATCGTGACTAGGCCTCGGCCGTTGCCGTCGATGGTGGTTGTGACCGAGTCACTGGCTATTCCGGAGGCGTTCTTCGTAGTCACCTCGTTGCAGGTGAAAGCGCAGGGCGTGCCATTCTTGTTCTCGAACACGACTTCCTCCGTTAAGGTTTCGTGCGGCTTGTAGACGCTAGCTTGAAAAATTGAGATGACGTCAACACAGAAGCCAGCGCGGTTCTGTTCGAGCTAGTTCTGCTCCGTCTCCACTCTCTGTATGGTCTCCGCGACCACGGACTTGCCGTCGTTCTGGCTGAGCATATTATTTTCCGCGTCTCTGATGAAAGTGATAACGTCGATGTTGTTGCTGATCTCAATATAGCGGCCGCTGCCGCCGTTTGTTTTTAGAGCGAAGAGGAGCGAATTTCGATGTCGCCTTGGGCCTGGAGAAATTCGTTGTGTGCGGCTTTAAAGGTTTCGCGAGAAGAGCACCCCGGCATTTGTTGTTGATCATGTTGGAACATTGTTGTGTAGAAGTAGACGGCCAAGTCTTTTATCTCCCTTATGTTCAACCGAGGCCTGCCACCTCCTCTTCGTTTACCTCCTCGACTATGAAGAGGCGTTTGCGACTGCATGATCGTGGGGGGTTGAGGGAATGAGTTCTTGCCCCTGCGTAAGCGGTGAGAATTATAATTTGTTCGAAGCTCGCGAAATTTTCCAGCACGTTCTCACCTGCTCTGCTTCCTCCTCATCTCCTCCTCCGGCATCTTCATAATCAATCTCGCAAACATTCTGAGAAGGTTAAGCGCGACCTCGCTATCGGGAATCCCCCCCAAACATGTTGCCAACCCTTCAACATCCCCCCTCCTCTCCTTCTCCTTCAATGCGTGAATGGACTTCAGCGTATTCCTCGTGTCACGAATGTCGAGCTCGTAGGTCGAGGGCCGGCCTTCCAGGGTCGTTGATGATGTATTCGTATGTGACCTGGAACAGGAAGCGCTTGACCCAGTGACAACCCTGCGCGACTCCGACGAGGTTCAGGCCAACGCCAGTAATACGCCATGGTCCGAACAGGTGCTTGGAGCTGCGACGAGCAAAGTGAGTCGCATGAAGATTGGTGTCGACGGAGTTAGAATTGGGTGGGGGTGATTACAACCGTAATAATCGTATTATCAGCTCGTCACTTCGCTCCTCGCGGCTTCGCACCTCATATTGTACAAGTAGCAGGTGTCACCGACCGCGATATTCTGATAATTACACGTCGCGTGCCTCGAGTCACCCAGGACCTTGAGACTTATGCAAGCTACACGAGTCTCCGCGTTCGAGTAGAAGACATATGCCTTCTTCGTCTCCTGGTCGGTAACCTTCGTATTTGACGATCTGCCTCGCTATTGACGGGGAGGCGTTTGTGGGACAGCCATAGATAGGGGGTGTTTCGTTGCCGGCGGCAGTGTTGGGTTTTTGCCGGGGGCGGGGGGTCTAGGGAGTGGAGGGATGCGGGATGAGTGAGTCTAGAGTAATATTGTTGGCGATGGTGATAATTGTGGAGAACGAACCTTGAATTGGGATGATACGAGGCCAAGAGATTGCCTTGACTCGCTTCTGGCAAACATCCCTCAAGAAGATTGCACCCCAACAATCAATATTCTTTTCGCGGACTCTCCAACCTACCAACGACAAGCCCCCCCAAGTACTAAACGCGCCCTAACTTCCATCACCCCCCTCACCGCCCTTCCCCCCCTTTCCCTGCTTCTGTTTTCAGTGTCTGTTGCTAAATCTAGTGCCGTCCCCCTCCACCCCCCAAAACGAAAGTCTACGTCCGCTTCAAGCCCACAGAAACCCCCATCTCGCACAAACTGCTCCATCCCTCCTCCTCCTCGACCTCCTCGGACTCTCCTCCCCCGTTGACCCAGTCCCTCAACCTCTCCCTTCCCACCTCGTCTCCTACCTTCACATTCCCAACCGGCGGCATCCTCGACGGTGACACGTCGCAGGATATGATCTACCGTCAAACCACCGAGCACTGCGCGAAGCTTTGCACCGAAGGCGTGGCGTCCTGCGTGTTCGCGTACGGGCAGACTGGATCTGGAAAGACCTACACTGTCACTGGAGGAAGTCAGTACGATGAGAGGGGACTGATACCGAGAGCGATCACGGATGTGTTTCAGCATTTGAGTAAGAAGGAGGGCGAGAGCAAGGTGTACGTGAGTTTCATAGAGGTCTACCAGGAGGCTTGTTATGATTTGTTGGACCAGGAGAAGCGTTTGAAGAAGTTGGAGGAGGTGAGACACACGACGGCAACGACACACGACAGCAACAACTGACAAGTTTGACAATAAATATAAGATTCTAACACACGCTCGCTACGTTTGCCTAACCCTAGTGGGACAAGATACAGACGAAAGAGGACAGTAACGGCGAGTTGACCCTTGAAGGGGTGCGAGTGTACGAGTGCGACGCGGAGGAGTCCGCCTTGAGCTTGTTGTTCTTGGGAAATATGAACCGCATCACTTCCAGTACGAAGATGAACCTGGCGAGTAGTAGGCGAGGAACTGCGAGGAGCGAAGCGACGGTCTGGGAATGCGGTAATTCCGCTTGTTATACGGCTACGCTAGTAGCTCCAGTCTAGATGTCGACGCCACTATCACCGCCACGCATTTCTAACTCGGCTAATTACGCAACACCAATCTTCTTGCGACTCGCTACGCTCGTCGCAGGTCTCATGCTATCTTTACCATTAGCACTACTCGGACAGTGGGCAAGAAGGTCGAGACGGGCAAGATGCACGTGGTGGATTTGGCCGGTAGTGAGAGGTCAGGCAAGACCAACGACATAGTAAGCGAGTTCAAGTTGAAGGATCATTTCGTCAAGAATGAGAGGAGGAAGAGCGAGTCAGTAGGTATGACGACTGGGTTGTATATTTGATTGTGGTCATAGATGTCGTTTTCTCACAACAAACCCTAACACTAAATCAAATCCACCCCCTCCCTCCTCAGACATCAACCTCTCGCTTCACTACCTACAACGCGTCATCTACTCCCTCCAACTGTCCTCCCCACACATACCCTACCGCAACTCGCTAATGACCCAAATTCTCAAGTCCTCCCTCGGCGGGAACTCTAACACAATCTTCATAGGATGCCTATCCCTAGGTGAGAAGCTGCGGAGAACGAAGCGACGAGCTGAGAATGCGTTAATTTAAGGGAGTAACAATGCGAAGCAACGAATTTTAGTATAAATTCTCAAACAATTTCGTCGCTACACAATTCTAACACGGCTCGCTTCGCTCGCCGCTCCTCGCTACGCTCGTCACAGAGTCAGAGAACGTCCAAGAAAGTCTAAGCACCCTGAACTTCCTAACTCGATGCGGAAGCGTCCAAGTAAAATACTCAAGAAACATATCAACGAAGCACACCTCCTCGACGTTAACCGAACAAATCAAGTCGCTGAACAAGAAACTGAAAGAAAAGGAAGACGCGTTGAACGCCGTTACCAAGAAAATGGAGAAATTGAAGGGGGTGAATAGGGAATTGAAGGAGAGGGTGGAAGCTGGACCTGTTACGGAGAAAATACCGTTTCCAATTATATCGAATCAGTTGGTGTCGTATTTGAGGCGTTCAGGTGCGAAGACACGAGGCATAACACGATTCGGACTTTTTTTTACGAATGCGAGAACTCATGCGTCTAACAAAAAACGTCTGCTCTCATTACCTCATTATAGATTCAACATCAATCCTCGACAGCCTCCACCGTTGCCCGTCCGGAATCGAGCCGGTTTTAGAAGAAGTCCGTCGGTTGTTAGAAGGCATGGCGACGGAAGTGAAGCGAGTGGAACGAGAAAAAGTCGTCTGGAAAGAACGCTTGAAGAAGAAAGACTCGAACGTTGCATCGTACGAAGGTGGCGGAGGTGTGCAGCAAGAAGTTTTCGCGGAAGAGGACGAGGAGGAGGAGGAAGAACATCATGATCAAGCAAACCCCGGAGGCTGGAACGACGATTTCGACGGCACCCCTGATTTCAATCAACCCCAAACCTACAACAACCAAAACCCCCACCCCCCTTACTCCCCTAAC
>BLQM01000418.1:33750-43923 GCA_012489335.1 Triparma laevis f. inornata | reverse complement strand
CCCCCCCATAACCCCCACAACCCCTGAATCCTTAAACCAGTGGAACGACGAGTTCGGAGATGAACCTGATTTCGAACGAACAGAGGAAATCGTACAACAGCAAGTAGAGATTAAGGAGAAGACACCGGAGAGGAAAAGGGATAAGATTAAGAAGGTTTTGAGCGTTAAACGATTGTTTAGGAAGAAGAAATAGTTGGAAATCTTTTTCGCATGTCAAATTCTTTGGTATTCATTTTTTTAATCACTCCAATCATCGCTGTCTGATCTCTCCTCAACTCTCTCCTCCTTCTCTTTCTTCTTATCCTTCCTCTCCCTCTTCTTCTCCTTCTTCGACTTCTTTTTCTTCCTCTTCCTCTCCCTTCTCTCCTCCGGCGTTTCCATAACCTCCTCCTCCTCCTCCTCCTCCCTCTCCCTCGGTGGTTCAACCTCCTCCCCCGGCGCCAACTTCGCCCACCCTGTCGAAAAGCTAAACTTACTCATCAACCCTCCCTTCTTCTTATCAACCTTCTCTTCCTCCCCCTCCCCCCTCAAACCCGTAATCTTCCTCCCCCTCTCTTTCACGTTAACATTCTTAATCCCCTTCTTCTTATACTCCTCCTCCCCAACAACCACAACCCTCTGCCCATTCTTAAACCTCTCCCCCTCCCTACTCTTCAATGTATTCAACCCCCCCACCCGAAAATCCTTCTGATGAAACTCTAACTCACTAATCTTCTTCCCATCCAAAAACTCAAGATCCGCCGCCAAACGTTCAATAGCCTTCTCCTCTTTAAGTTCATCAAGAGTTTTCCCCCCCGTCTTCAACAAATCGTATCCAATGAATTTATCCGTGTCGAGGCCGGGCATTAAGGAGCGGTCGCCTTCGATTTCTCTGAATTCCCATCGGGATTTCGTTTCGGCGCGTCCGCCTTTTTCTACGTTGATCTTTTTATGTTCGTCAAATCTGTCGGTCAACACGATCGTGTTAGAAAAAAATATTCGCTTGGAGCATGGACTAAATCCGATACCGGGAGGTTTCAACTGATGCGACATTGGACGGAGACCAGGCCTTCACAATCGTTGACGCTGATGGATGAGGGGATGGCGTTTTAAAACAGTTCCACGAGAACGTTTCAGAAGTGCTCGAGGAGGCTGACGGGAAGTTCAAGTTGAAGGGCGGACAGGGGGGCTCCTCGGCGCGCTCCGCGTAAAACTCACCCTCTCTTCTTCACCAACTCCTCCTCACTCTGCCTGACCCACGCTCCCCCCTTCGTTTTCCCATAAAGCCGAGCCAACGTATCCTTACTCTGCACAGCCGCAATCTCCCTCCTCGCCGCCTCCAAATTCCGTATCTTAACCTCCTCCTTCGCCTGCATCTTTTTTATTTCTCTTTTACGTTTTTTAGCTTCAATCAATAAATCCATATCTTCAGAGCTAGCTTTTTGAATCGCTAATACTTTTTTATGAATTCTTACAACTTCTTTTATCTGTTTTCTCCCTAATACATATCGATAAAAAAGATAAGTAACACCTCTCTTCAAGTTCTCCTTATGTATTTCATAATAATTAAGGTAATTACCATCGAGCGCTTTTTCACACATTTCAACTACATAATGAGATTCAGAGCATAAGCCCATACCGAAGATACGATCGAAGAGTGATGGTCCAAGGAATTTTTGTACTTCGAAATATTCTTCTGCAACTTCTATATCAAGTCTTTCAGAAGAGAATGTTTTAGGAGGAAGAGGTGTTAGCACCAACAATCGTCAGTAGAAACACGCTCTCACACTACCTGTAAAACACCCAACATTCGGACCTCACCTATTATCAACAGCCCTAACATACTTCGCAATAGCCAACGCCTCCGGATCTTCATACGTCAATAATTTCTTCGTCGTAACCGTAACAGTAGCTTTATAATGTAACAATATCCCCACGTTCGTCCTCGCGCAAGAAATCACGGATAAGACGAGGGCGGTGTTACCGCCGCGGTCTTTTTCGTTTATGTTAACTTTTTCTTTGGAGAGGAGCCAACGGAGGAAGGTGGTGTGGTGGGGGAGACGTCCGGAGGCTGCGATGTGGAGGGGAGTTTGACCGAGGCTGTGTCTCACAATTGTATACGTTTTTTGTTGTTAGAAAATATGACGGATCTGTGTTCTTGAGACGGGGCACTCACCTATTCCTCGGACACAACTTCGCTCCAGCCTTCAAAAGCATCATCGCCATATAAACGCTCCCATGCCTCGCCGCAAAATGCATCGCCCTATTACATTTATGTTCCACAAACGGTAGATTCGGGTCCAACTTTTGGGAAAGGCAGTCGTGGATTGTTTGGAGGCCGATGGTGGAGGAGGTGCATTCTTCTATTAGTTCTTTGAACATGCCAACATTTTCAATGTAGGAGCCTGGTGAGCCGTAGCTGGAGGGAATTTAAAAGAAAAGTTAGTATTAAGTAGTAGAACACTCAATCTAACAATCCCCAGTTCATGCTCATGCTCGCTTCTTACTGCGCTCATCGCGCCGGCACCCCCGCTCACCTATTATTTTTCAAGAAATCGGCCTTCTTCTTCTTAAAGGCATTGACGGGATTCTTCAGCGCCTTCACCCACTTCGGCTCCGGTTTGACCATTTTGACCACGTTACCCTTCTCATCGGTGAAGGTTAGGTTGTTCTTTTGGAGGCCTAAGACTTGAAGGATCCAAGGCATTGTGAACTATTAAACGTGTTGGCTTAGGCTCAAACCTATTAATCCAAACACAACTTCCAATTTATCCAGGGGTGAGACCACGCAAGCCCCTAATTAACACTTCTCAACCCTATCGATCACCGCACTAAATATCCGCTCTCCCTCAAAATCCACGTTCTAAATTCCACACAATCACTTCCCAGTGCAAACAAAACTTTTTGCCTGATTTTTGAAACCTACAACACCAGGGGCCCATCCACAAACGCCGCAAAACCGACCCAACCAAACTTACAACGGCCCACTCTCCTATCCCCTACCCAATACACTCCCCTCCCCCCTTTTTCCGCCGCCTCCCTCTACACCCCCTCTACATTTATTTAAAGCTAGCGAAACCTCCTCACCCTCATGCTTCCCCCCAAGAATCCCCCCCGTGACGACCAAGTCGACCGCGTAATGGCCCTCGCCCGATCCTACCTCCAAACTGCCCCCTACAAATCAACCCCAAAATCCCGTGCCCGCTCAGGCTCCCCTATGCGTAGACCTGCTACTAGCCCTAATCGATCGAAACAAAAAGAGAATAAAGCTCCACAAGATGATACAGGTATAGCGTATGCGGCGGGGAGGAGTGCGCTTTTTAAGTTGAATAATGCGAGTTATACGAGTGCGGCTATGGCGGATATTTTGGGGAGGATGAGTGGAAATGGGGTGAGTTTAGATAGTACCGCTACTCAAGGCTGGTCTCGTCGGCGTACTGGCCAGTGCCGTCGCAAGTAGAGCATTCGTCCTAAGCGCCGGAGGAGGTGGAACCGAGCTCGCAGCCCTCGAGGCCTTGGCGGTTTGACGTTGGCGTCTTTCCAGCTGGGGCGGTCTTGCACGCAGACACGCAGGTCTCATCTGCGTACCGGTGCCGTAGCAAGGAGCGCAGTCATCCTGAGCTGGGCAGTAGAGAGATGAGAACGGAGAACAGGAAATTCAACCAACTTAACCATCACGTCTAACCCCCCCCCCCAACTCCCACCCCACATCCCCTAGACCCCCCTTCACGTCACCGGCGCCCCTCCTTCCCCTTCCAAAACCACCTCTCCCTCAAAATCCAAAAAGCCAAAATACAAGCTAAAGGAGTCCGTCTCCGCCCAACGCAAATCCTCCAAACTCTGGCGCCCCGCCACAATCCGCCGCCTCCACTCCAACGGCTCCGTCGACGTCATCTGGTCCGACACAGGCGACAAAGAGAAAAATATCCCTACCAATCGAGTTAGGAAGTTAGTTGATTCAGACGTACCCTTCGGTCAGGAAAACGGTTCCCCCGAAAAACGCAACTCCTCCCCGAAAAAGAAAAGATTGGCCACAACAACACCAGTACCACCTTCTTATACTATTCGCGAAGTCGTAACTTCCGGAGCTACAGCGACTCCCATGGCTTTCAATATTACAACCGGAGAAATCAGTAACGGTGAATTTGAGAATGTAAGCTCTGTAGCAATCACCAACGGCCATGAAGCTTATGAACGTCGTTTCACCGGTTTGGAAGGTATAGGTAAAAGCGGTATGACGTTTTTAGAGGAGTTAATCGACGGTGCTCTTCGAGCGTCTGACCAGGCCGTTCCTACGGCTGCTTCGAGAAGGTGAGGAACGGAGAGGAGCGAAGCGACGAGCTGGAGATCCGTTATTTCCGCTCGTTATTCTGCTGCGCTAGTAGCTTCGGTCTAGATGTAGATACCACTATCACCGCTACGCAAATTCTAACTCGTTACTGCGAACGTTTGTTGCTCCTCGCTTTTGCGTTGTCGCAGGTTCGGGGCTGCGTGTTTTACGGAGAGCGGGAAAATGTACGCGGGGTGTAATGTTGAGAGTAAGAGTGATCCGAGTTTGAATGTTACGGCGTTGAGGACTACTATACTTAAGGCTGTTAGTGATGGGGAGACGAAGTTTCAGGGTTTGGTCCTTTCGAGTCAGACGGAGGATTTTCCCATTCCTGATGGGACGGGAAGGCAGTTCTTGAGTGAGTACGGTGACTTTCCCGTGTTTTGCGTTAACATGGACCTCGAGGTTAAGCGTTTCACCACCTTCCAGCTCTTCCCCATGGCCGCAAACGTGGCGAACAAGAAGAGGAAGACGAGGACCAAGGTGAGTAAGGATGGGGGATTTTTTTGTGAAATGAAACTCCCTCACGACTAAATTTCTAACCCACCCTCTCGCAGGACGAGGACATCCTCCGAGAGATGCGCGACGACGCCGATAACGAGCCCAGCGACAGCGCTAGAGACTGGAGCGTAAGCGACGTGCTGAAGTGGCTGGAAGACGCTGGCTTCGAGGACTGCAGGATCAAGTTCAGCCAGGGCAAGGTCGACGGAGCTTTGCTGCTGAGGATGGACGAGGGCGACCTGGAGCGCTACGGCGTCATTCACGCGCTGCATAGGAGGAAGCTGATGTCTAAGATCGAGCGTCTCCGCGACGAGGACATGGACGAGAACATCGATCTCGAGGAGCTCGACGATTTCTTGACCGTGTTGGACGAGGACAGGTGAGCTAAAACTGAGGAAACTGAGGAAACTGAGGAACAATATATTTATTGCAACTCTAACACACTCCCTCCCCCTACCCCCCCCCCCCCCACAGGATCACCTTGATCGCCAGGCTTAAGGTGGCCTTCGACAAATTCGATGAGGACCAAGATGGCCTCTTGCACAAGTTCGAGGTCAAGGAGTGCTTCGAGCACCTGGGCAGGAGCGATGAGGAGATCAAGCAGAAGAAGGTCGAGGCCTTCATTTCTGCCACGCCTGCGCCGGGAAAGGACGACAAGAGCTCCAACGGCGGCGTCCAGTTCACAGACTTCGTCGTTTGCTACTGTGACTTCTTCGCGGGCAGCGACCCGGCCGTTAGGTTGGGAGACGGTGACGGAGGCGCGCCCATTGACATCAACAAGAGGGTCAAGTACCTGAAGAAGAGTGGACATGTTACGTTACTTCCCAAGAAGGAGGGCGAAGACGAGGAGGAAGAGGAGGAGGAGGATGAGGGAGAGGAGGAGGAAGACTCCGACGATTCTGATTCCGACACCAAGAAGAGCAAGAAGGCGAGGGGGGTTAAGAAGAGCCCCATCAAGAAAAAGAAGAGGGAAGGGAGGGAGAAGGAAGGCAAGGCCGACGGCTTCGACGACTTGAACAGCGTCAGGGAGCTTGCGACTTTGAAGCAGATATTCGACAGATTTGCCGTTGGAGGTTCCATCACCCCAGTGCAGTGCATTCAGGTAAGGACGAAGCCCAGCGAGGAGCGAACGACAACAGCGAGGAGCGAAGCGACGAGTTGAGCTGGCGGATCTATTCTCCTCGTTTTCGCAATCTCCACCACTAGCACGCGAGCGGTAGCGAGGGGCAATGTCACGAGTTTTCTACTGCCTTTACCTTTCTGCTCGCTTGCGCATTAACTCTACTGGAGAATAAGAACTGCATCGCCGCTTCGCTCTACTCCTCGTTTCGCATCTCCACCTCTAACACACTCCCTAATGGCGCCTTGCTCGCTCTCCCTCCCCCGCCACAGGCTCTGCAAGAGTTCGGCAGCACCGCTCCGAGAACCGAGATCAGGGCGTACTTGAAGACGCGCGGCTTCTCGGGGTTGCAGAGGAACATCGGCTTCTTCGAGTTCATGAGGGCCACTGCGGCCGTGAGCTTGGAGGGAAGCGGCCTGCCCGTCCAGAACCGTAAAGGGGTTTCCGGAAAGGGGCGCATGAAGCACCGCATGTACGACCGCGACAGGGACACCAGCCCGAGGAGGCGCGGCGGAAGCCCCAAGAAGAGGAAGAATGGCGCCAGGGAGCAGTTGTTCAGCGACAGCGAGGACGAGGAGGAGAGTAGCGAGGAGGAGGAAAGTGAGGAGGAGGTGAGACGCAACGAGGAGCGAAGCGATTAGCTGCGAACCTTGATATTTGCGCTGGTAATTCGGCTCCGCTGGTAGCCTCAGACTCATCACTTAAGTTCAAGTCGTCGCGACGTAATTCTAACTCGTCAACGTCAATCTTCATGCGACTCGCTTCGCTCGTCGCAGGAGGAGGTTAGGACGCCGTCCAAGCGAAAGCAGTCGACCAAGAAGAAGAAAAAGAAGAAGAAAAAGAAGAGCAAGCCCAAGAAGAAGAGGAAGAAGGTCGAGGAGCGCGAGGAGGAGGAGGAGAGCAGCGAGGAGGAAAGCAGCGAGGAGGAAAGCGATGAAGACAAGGATGACGAGTGGTGGGAAGAGAGCGACGAGGAGGAGCGTGGCAGGAGTAAGAGTTCTAAGAAGGGGAAGAAGTCTGCAAAGAAGGCCAAGAGCAAGAGCAAGAGCAAGAGCAAGAGCAAGAGCAAGAGCAAGAGTAAAGGGAGGTCTAAGTCCAAGGGCCGCTCTAAATCTGCGAGGAGGTGAGGGTTTAAGAGGAGGAGTATTTTTATTATTTGTCAATTCTAACAATAGTTCGCCACAGGTCCAAGAGCGCCAAGAAAAAGAAACGCCGCGTCATCGAGGAGAGCAGCAGCGAAGACGAAGAGGACGACGAGACCACCGAGGAGGAGACCAGCAGTAGCTCTGTCGAGGTCGAGAAGGAAAATACCAAGAAGAGGAGCAAGTCGCCAAAGAAGTCGCCGAAAATGAAGAAAAAGAAGAAGGAGGAGGAGGAGAGCAGCGAGGACGAGAGCGAAGGAGAGGAGGTGAGAGGCAGCGAGGAGCGAAGCGACGATCTGGGATTGTGTTGATTTCTTTCGTTATTCGGCTGCGCTAGTAGCACCAGTCTAGATATCGACGCCGCTATCACCACTACGTAATTCTAACTCGTAAACACCAATCTTCATGCGACTCGCTACGCTCGTCGTCGTAGTTCGAGGAAGACGACGCAGTCGAGTGCCAGTACAAAGGAAAGAGCAAGTGGTACATCGGCGTCATCAGCAAGGTTAATAAGGATGGTACCTATAATATTGATTACGACGATGGCGAAAAGGAGAAGAAGGTCAAGGGCAAGTTCATCAAGGTGAGGATTTTGGGTTGGTGATTTGAATTTGGATTTCAGCTCACTCTGACCAATAAGTTCCACTTGTCGCAGGCTTCGAAGAAGAAGAAGAAGAAGAAGAAGGGGAAGAAGGTTAAGGGTCCTGAGAAGGGCGACGAAGTTAAGGCGAAGTTCAAGGGGAAGGGGAAATTCTATCCTGGAAAGATCGGGAAGGTCAATGACGACGACACCTACCGTGTGGACTTTGACGATGGAGATGTTGACAAGAACGTCGAGCTCGAGAACATTGAGTTTGATGGCGGAGATAGTGACTCCGACGATGACCGCAAGAGTAAGAAGAAGAAGGGGAAGAAGGCTAAGGGTCCTGAGAAGGGCGACAAGGTCAAGGCGAAGTTTAAGGGCAAGGGGAAATTCTACCCCGGCAAGATCGGCAAGGTCAACGACGACGACACCTATCGCGTGGACTTCGATGACGGAGATTTGGACAAGAACGTTGAACTCGAGAGCATCGAATGGGACGGTGGCGACTCTGACTCTGACGATGGTCGTAAATCCTCGAAGAAGAAGAAGAAGAAGAAGGGGCCTGAGAAGGGCGACAAGGTCAAGGCGAAGTTTAAGGGCAAGGGGAAATTCTACCCCGGCAAGATCGGCAAGGTCAATGATGACGACACCTATCGCGTGGACTTCGATGACGGAGATTTGGACAAGAACGTCGAGCTTGAGAACATTGAGTTTGATGACGGAGATAGTGACTCTGACGATGATCTCCGAGGGAAGAAGAAGAAGAAGAAAAAGAATGCCAAGGTTCCTGAGAAGGGCGACAAGGTCAAAGCGAAATTTAAGGGCAAGGGCAAGTTCTACCCCGGCAAGATTGGTAAGGTCAATGACGACGACACCTACAGAGTTGAGTTCGATGATGGAGATTTGGATAAGAACGTCGAGCTTGAGAACATCGAATGGGACGGTGGGGATAGTGATTCCGAGGACGACCACCGAGGGAAGAAGGCTAAGGGTCCTGAGAAGGGTGACAAGGTCAAGGCGAAGTTTAAGGGCAAGGGGAAATTCTACGGTGGCAAAATCGGCAAGGTCAACGATGATGGCACCTACAGGGTGGACTTCGATGACGGAGATCTTGACAAGAACGTCGAGCTCGAGAACATTGAGTTTGATGTGGATTCCGATTCCGAGGACGACCGCCGAGGGAAGAAGAAGAAGAAGGCTAAGGGACCCGAGAAGGGCGACAAGGTCAAAGCTAAGTTCAAGGGCAAGGGGAAGTTTTACCCTGGCAAGATTGGCAAGGTCAACGATGATGGCACTTACCTCGTCGAGTTCGATGACGGAGATTTGGATAAGAACGTCGAGCTTGAGAACATCGAGTTTGATGGCAGGGACAGCGATTCTGATGATGACCGCCGCTCCTCCAAGAAGAAGTCCAAGCGCCCCGAGAAGGGCGACAAAGTCAAGGCCAAGTTCAAGGGCAAGGGAAAATTCTACCCTGGAAAGATCGGGAAGGTCAACGCCGACGACACCTATCGCGTCGAATTTGATGACGGAGATTTGGATAAGAACGTCGAGCTTAAGAGCATTGAGTGGGACGGTGGAGACAGCTCGCCCAAGAAGGGGAAGAAGTCGAAGGGTCCTGAGAAGGGCGATAAAGTTAAGGCGAAATTCAAGGGGAAGGGGAAGTTCTACGGCGGCAAGATTGGTAATGTCAATGACGACGGCACTTATCGAGTTGATTTTGATGACGGTGACCAGGACAAATTTGTTGAGCTCGAGAACATCGAGTGGGATGGAGGTGATAACAGCGACGACGACCGCCGCTCACCCAAGAAGGGGAAGAAGACTAAGAAGACTAAGAGTCCTGAGAAGGGCGATAAGGTTAAAGCTAAGTTCAAGGGGAAGGGGAAATTCTACGGTGGAAAGATCGGCAAGGTTAACGACGATGGCACTTACCGCGTGGACTTTGACGATGGAGACCAAGACAAATTTGTTGAGCTCGAGAACATCGAGTGGGACGGTGGAGACAGCAGTGACGATGACCGCCGCTCGCCCAAGAAGAAGAGCAAGGCCAAGGGCCCCGAGAAGGGCGATAAAGTCAAGGCCAAGTTCAAGGGCAAGGGCAAGTTCTACCCTGCCAAAATCGGAAAGGTTAATGAGGACGGCACCTACAGGGTCGAATTCGATGACGGAGATTTGGACAAGAACGTCGAGCTCGAGAGCATTGAGTGGGACGATGGAAATAGTAGCGAGAGCGAGGGTGGCGATTTGGAGGAAGGTACCAAGGTCGAGGCCAGGTACCGCGGCAAATCGAAGTACTACTCTGGCAAGATCACCCGCGTAAGGCAGAACGGAACGTACGACATTAACTACGATGACGGCGAGAAGGAGCTTGGCGTGAAAAAGGAGTTCATCAAGGTACTGGAGACTTCCAAGAAGAGTGGAAGTAGGTCGAGGAGTCGTGGAAGGGATGACGGAAGCGATTCTGACGAAAAGATTGGTGAGGGCGACAAGGTTGAGGCGAGGTACCGTGGCAAGA
>BLQM01000418.1:0-27795 GCA_012489335.1 Triparma laevis f. inornata | reverse complement strand
GGGGGGTTAGTGGGGGGAGGTGCCACGGGGCCGCCGAAAGAACACAATTGGAGATGGAGTTTGGGGTAGGAAGTGGTGGGTTAGGGACGTTGGTTGCGGTGTGCGGTGGTCGTTTGATTGGTTTAGGGCAGGTGATGGGGGTTTGTATTAGGTCGTATAGCTCGGGGGATAATATATCTTGGGATCCGAACCTCGCCACTCGCCCGCAGTTTCGCGGGCTCACCTCGTGCAGTTTACTGCGGGGATAGCGTATCCACGGTTACGGGCATCCTCGAGGAGGGCCACAAGGTCCTTGCCAGTTACAACTCCGACGGGTATTTTCGAGGACATGACGTTAGGTAAAGATTATTTGATGATTGAGTTTTGTGAGGACTTTTTGTGAGGTGCCCTGGCATTTGTAACCAGAGACCTTTCCCGGAATAACGCCCGTGGAAGATTGTAGTCACATTTGAGGATAGGCTTACCTACGCGAGAGATCACCTGCTGGTCAAAAGGTCGTCGTTCTTACGCTAGGAAGTAATATCAGCAGTCCTCGAATACGTCGGGTGTTTAGGTGGGTGAATTAGCAGTGGGGCGACTTCATTGGGCATATTTGGGCATTATCCGGCGTCTATGTTGTACTGTAACCGCTTTTGTATTCGCTGGGTTGCAATTTCAATTGACTCTACGATATTGGTCGCCGTCACGTCGATCGACAATACCCTACGCAGCGGCGTCGACTCGACCTACGCAATGGTTCTCCGCTCTCTCCGCCTCCTTCACACGCACTAACCCTAAACATCCTTCCAAAGAACCAACAATGTCAACCCTAAAAATAATCTCCTTCGGTCCCTGCATCACCGCCGGCCTCCCCTCCCAATTCACCGTCCCCTACTCCTCCTCCCTCTCCACCATCTTAACCTCCATAAAAACCCTCCACCCTTCAATCTCCGAACTTCCTGAAATTGATGGGAAAGATGGATCAAATAAAATCAAGGGAGAATGGTGTATCGCTATCAACTCGGAGTACGTTTACGAGGAATGTAACGTAGATTCGAGCGCAGAAATAGCTATAATCCCTCCAATCAGCGGTGGTTAAAAATAAATACCACATGAGAATCTTGCATGAGAATCAAACGATCCTTTATCTATTTACCAGAAACTTCGACAACATTCCCATCCTCATCAATCCTAACACCCATCCTCTCCAAAATAAACTCCTGAACTTTCCGAGCTTCCTCAACCTCACCCATCTCCTCATAAGCGCTCGCAATACCATACAAAGTAACAATAACATCATCATGACTTTCATGTAACTTGAATTCCCGGATTTGATAAGATTTGTAGAGGTATTTTAGCGCGATTTGGAGTTGAGAGTTTTTTGAGGTTGAGGACATGTATTTTGATTTTGTGGTTAGGATTGTTCCCATGCTGTTGCAGGCTTTCGCGAAGCGTAGTGAGCCTGTGTGTGTGGGAGAGAGAGTTGTTAGTTGCGTAGACCTTGAACAGTAATAATTAAGTTGAGTTCTCACCTTCCTCACTCTCCAAAACTCCGTCAATCCCTCCCTCCAGCCCTTCGACATCGATCAGAATTTGGATCCCCCTCTCACACATTCTCTCACTCTCTTTTAAAATTGCCTTGGAGACTTTACCCTTTTCGCGAGCTAACTTTTCGCTTCCGCTTGCGGTTTGAAGGGTTCGTGATTGGATTAGATAGGTCATACTTCCGTTAGTTAAGGAGTCAGCGAGTGTCTCGTACGCTGCGACGAGCGTAGCGAGCGTTTTAGTGGTGGAGATTGCAAAACGAAGAGACCGCGCGACGACATGGAGATTCATCACGACCGGAATCGTCGCATTCCCAGCTCATCGCTGAGACTCCTCACTCCTTCGTACCTTTCGTATATTCTTCAGGTCCGTAAAGCGTATCTTCATTCTCTTCAATTTCCTTGTTCACTTTTTTTAACCAACGCTCCGACCAGTGGAGAGCATCGTCGGCGGCCTCCCTTGAACGCTGAATTAGGGCGTCGCGTTCTGCGTTGAAGTCTTTTTTTGTTTCACCGGAAGCCTCAGAAGGAAGCTCTAAACCTAATGCAGCATCTCGATACACAGCGCTTAAATTGCGTAAAACCGCAGAATAAGACGGAGAGAGTTTGCCAATAGATTCCTCGTAGGTTTGGAGGGATTTTATATAGTATTCTATTGAGGTTTCGAAGTTTTCGGAGGTTTTTAGGACGTAGGCGTGGTCATTGTAGGAGCGGGCGAGGGCGGGGTGGGCGGAGGGGAAGGTTTTTTCGGAGATGGACATTATCTCGGTCGATATTTCGACGGGGGCGCGGATTGTGGAGGGGGAGGGGGGCGAGTCGAGGCTCGTTATTGTGTCGAGGTCTGCTTCATCTGGGTCTGATTTGTGCAGGGGATTGCCGGCGGGCTTTTCTGTCGTGAACGTTACGATGTTGTTGTTCTTGAGGCTCGCTACTAATTCTTCTTGCAGCATTTTTAGCTTGTCCTCGGGCGAGGCGTCGGGGTGGGTGCTGGGGACGGTCTTCTGAATCGTAATTGTTGGAGCCAGCGGTGAGGCCTTCGTCGTGAGGCCACGCAGCGATTGTTGGGGGATGAGAGACAGATTCAAGTTGTGGGTGATGTGTTTTAGCTGCGTATTGCCACGGGAAACTAAGCGGAACATCGAAACATGCGACATTGAGGGAGATTGAGTTTGGTAAAGTGGAAGCTGAAAGAGGGCCAGCATTTATTTTTCCGATGTCTCTCTTCGTAGTAAAGTCCGCTAACGTGCTCTGTGAGAGTGATTTGCTTGACGACCTTGGAAAGAGGGCCGGTTCCGGAGAGGGAGAGTGCCAGGTACGTTGATTTGATAATTCTTTTAACACATCAACCTTTTTGCGTCATCGCCATCCCGTCCTCCGTCAACCTCCCCCAAATCAAACCATTCTAACGCCCCCCCCAGATGCGCGGCCGCTGTATCTCCAAGACCAACGGCGTTAACACCGGAATCTGGGAGTGCTCTCCCGGTTCCTTCGATGTGCTCAACCGCACCAACTGCGAATCCGTCATTATCCTCTCCGGAAAAGTCAAACTAACTGATCTCCTCGTGGAGGGCGGTGGGGCGGCTGCGACTAAGGAGCTGGAGGCAGGGGATGTGGCTGTTTTGGAGAAGGGGAGTAGTGTTAGATGGGAAATTGTTGAGACTGTGAGGAAAATGTACGTCATCGCGCCTGAGAAGATGAGCGAGGCATAGAGTCTCTACTCGTAGAGGAGCGTAGAATCGATAGAAGAGTTCTAGAGTTTAAAAAACAAGTGAACACCATAATTTTATTTATTGAAAAAACTCTATTTTTCTCTATTTTTCTCATTGTTATATTTCATGGAGTTCGAAAGCGACGCAAATTAACCCCGTAGCTCAACTCAAAAATATCTCTCATCCTTAAGAAAGCGGAGCGTCAGTACAGAATCCACTGCTAGCACACCTCACGCAATCCGTAGAACCCAAGCAGTCCTTGTCGCTTGAACACTCAGGTCCGTGCTGTCCAGAAACGCACACACCACCATCAGAAGGAGCCGAATCATCAGAATCCCAGCCGCCGCAGTTCTTGACGAAATCAGCAACGGGAGACAACTTCCACTGACTATCAGGTCCAGCACAAGCTGAAAGATAAAGCTGAGAATACTGCGTATCCTTGTAAAAAACTTCGTAACCAGAAGCAACAACATCCTTCTCAATACCGTCTAAATCGGAACCGGAACTCTTCGACGTGCTCATAACGTAAAGAGGTTTAGTAGAAATATCACAAACCTGCTCAAAATAATCATCCGCGTCCTTCGCGCCCGCGCAGCTCCCGTGCTTTTCCCATTCGTGCTGCTCGAAATCGAGTTGGTCGGCGTTGTCGTTGGTGCCGTTGTTGTAGCAGGGGGCGAGTTTGGTGGGGTCGGTGGTGACGGAGGGGGCGATGCATTCGGAAGTGCCGTAGGAGTCGGTTTCGGGCCAAAGACCGTGGACGTAGGGGGAGACTGCGGCGTATTCGTTGGGGCCTGGGGAGCGGAGGGGTGGGGGGCGGGGCGGGGTTAGTGGATTTGATTGAGTGGGGGGAGGGGGAGGGTGTTCATTGGGTGGGCTTCGATGGCGAGGGTGGGAGGAGGGATTTGGGGAAGTGGAAGGGTTGGAGATTGGGGAGGGCGGCGTAGCAACATAAATTGGCGAGTCGGTTTACGTATCACTATGTATCGCCATTCAGAAAGGGAGCATTACACAAGCAAAGCTCCGCAAATTACTTACCAAATCCGCTCGCCAATGTCAGCACTCCGCAGAGGTTAACGCCATCGCCGCACACCATCTTATCCGCTGCGATGGCGGAGTTGAGGAGGAGAAGACCGAGGAGAACTTTGAGAGTCATGAATTGCGTAGGGGTGATTTCCGGTTCGATTGGCGAATCAGTAATTGACCATGCAGAATCGTAAACGACCTATCTTCGAGAACCTTCAAATCGCGCGCTATCAGCTGAATACTCTCAAGACAACGAACCCTCACACAATACAGGACTCTTGTTAGACCCGCCGTTGTCGTTACCTCCGTGAATCCAACAAAAAGTTACTTTGCCGACAACTGATCGGCCAAGACCATCGGCCAAGACCCTCGCTCAACAACAATGTCCACGACTGCTGAAGTGCAAGCCATCTTCGATCGCTACGACTATGATAAGTCAGGCAGCCTTTCCTTGAGCGAACTTGAGAGGGCATTAAAGGATTCAAAGCTCCCCGCATACCATGCGAAGGAGGTGTTCGACGTCGCCGACACGTGAGTATTGGGGGAGTTGGGGTTGTTTACGGCGCCGTTCTTCGCTTCGATATCCTTCTTTTTTCGTGCTTCACCGTGGACATTTTACCTGCCTACGTACATCGTTCTAGTTGCAAATCTGCTCGCGGCTGTTGCAACTTATTAATCTAAATAACGTCTCACACAAAAACGTTCACCCCCCCTGCTTACAGGAACCACGACGGCAAGATCGACTTCCCCGAGTTCCATAACTTTGTGGCGCAAAAGGAAAAACTCCTACACTCAACCTTCACACAATTCGACAAGTCCAATACCGGTTTCATCAACAAAGGCGACCTCGCAAACGTCCTTGACGAAATGGACCTACACCCGACGGCAAAGGACGTCGACATCTTGATGGATATATTGGACGACGATCATTCCGGTCAGATAAGCTACTCCGAATTTCGTGATCATTTCATTCTCTTGAATCCCGTTGATTTCTCCAAACTAGCCGACGAGTGGATGCACCATTCCGGCGACGCTGTGATTGGGGGTATATCGAATAAACCCGCTGATGGATTTCATAAGGCGGCGAGTGGGGGGATTTCGGCTGCTATTTCGAGGAGCGTTGTTGCGCCTCTTGAAAGACTCAGAATGCAGATGAGCGTTGACGGTGCGAAGTACAACAATTCGAACGTGCAAGCTTTGAAAGGTGAGACCGCCAACAAGGAGCGAAACGACGAGGACGCGTTGTCGTTCTGGCAACGAGAATGTGCCGCTCGAGCTCCGAGGCAAAACTGCGGAGCTTCGCTTCACCGGCTCGCAAGACTCTCACCTCATTATTATTAACTATCATTGCTCGCTTTGCTCGCCACTTGTTCGCTCGCCAGGGATGATCAAGGAGGAAGGTGTATTGGGACTTTGGAGGGGAAACGGGGTGAACATGATTAGAATCATTCCGCAGAACGCAGTAGCGTTCGGAATCAGAGGCCCAACCAAAAAGGCCATCGAAGACGCCTTCGGGCAGTCCGCTCTCACCACCCTCGCCTCCAACTCCGTAAGCGGCATGATCTGCATCACCTCCGTTTACCCCCTGGATCTCGTCAGAGGAAGAATCACGACTTCCCCAGGCGTCTACAAGGGCATCTTTGACGCAACCAAGAAGATAATTGGCGCTGAGGGCGCTGGAGCGTTGTTCAAGGGCATCAGGTACGACAATCTCGTCGCTTCGCTCCTCGATTGTGTCGCTCTTGCTCCCGTCCCTCGCACTAACATACATTCTAAACTAACACATCCCTCCCCTCCTCGCTCGGACTTTGTCCTCGGCTCGCTTCCACAGCCACGCGAACATCTGGGCGATTCCGTACTACGCAGCCACCTTTGGAGCTTACACTCAAGCCAAGCAAATGTACGTCGATAACTTCATGGAAGGCGAGAGCGATCGAGCGCCCGGACCCATGGCCGGTCTGGTTCTCGGCATGGTGGCCGGCTGCAGCGGTACCGTCTCAGGCTTTCCTCTTGAAGCTGCGAGGAGGAAGCTTCAAATGCAAGGAGTAGGTGAGAAACTGCGAGGAGCGAAGCGACGAGCTGTGAATGCGTTAATTACGGTCGTAACTCGTCCGCGCTGGTAGCTTTAGTCTAAACGCGCAAACTTCTTTCTTCGCTACGCTATTCTAACTCATCAATGCTCGTCGCTACGCTCGTTGCAGGCGGCAGGCCGATTTTGTACAACGGACTCGCTGACTGCTTAATCAAAGTCGCGAAGAATGAAGGGCTTGGAGGTTTGTTCAGAGGGTGTTCGGCGAATATTGTTAAGATGGCGCCGGCGTCTGCCATCACTTTCGCGTGTTACGAGAAAATATTGTGCTCGCTGAAGGCTACTTTTTAAAGTTACATGTCAATCACACACAACACACACACACATACACACACACGCACACACACAATTTTACAGTACAAATTCTTCCCTTCTACTATTCTCAACACCACCCTAACCCCTCCCCTACCCCCTACCCCAATCCCCTCACATCACTTCAACCACGTCAAAACCTTGTTCCTCCCCCTAACCTCGACCCTCCTCCCCCCCACCCACCCGTCCTTCGCAAACTCCACCGTAACCCCCCCCTTCCCGCACTTGTCCCCGTCCTTCAACTTATGAAACTGCCCCATCAGCTTCCTCCACTTCTCACTAGCCTTCGTCACAGTAACTCTCTTCAATTTATGTTCCTCCCTTCCACAAGCTCCTCCAACCTCAACCCACGCCTTAATCCTCCCAACTTCCTCCTCAATCTCCCCCAAATCCTCCTTCAACCTCCTCAACTTCTCCTCCTCTCCTTCTAATTTCCCCGTTAAAATAAATTCACCCTTTGAAACACCTTCAATCCATTCATTAATCGCAGACGCGTAGGACTCGAAGCTATCCAACAACCAACAACCGCCGAAGGAATCAAACACGGCCCAATCCTCAATCTCCTCAACGACCGTCGTTGTCTCCTGCGAGTAGAGAAGCGACGAGTTAGTTAAGAATGTTCCTAATGCTTCACATCGTACTCCCAGATCGTCGCTTCGCTCCTAGCTGCAGCATTGCATTGCAACATTTCCTCACCTCAATCCCCAACTTCGCCCTCTGTGCCGCCCTCGCCCTCTCGGCGTAGCTGCCCCCCCTCTCCAGCTGCCCGATCTCCTTCTCTTTCTTTTTCTTCTCCTCTTCCAACTTCTTCTGGAGTTCCTTCTGTTTTTTAACAACCATATCACTCATTAACTCTAAAGGTCGTAACATGTCCTTCGCTCCTCCGATGTCCAACGTGATGGTAGGCATGACTCCTCTTTCGAAGGCAGCGATGACCTTGCCGAAGTGTAACTTCTTACCGCTAACGAACATGGGGAAGTTTTGCTCCGCTTTCAGCAAAGTCTGATGGAAGCTGCAACGAGCGTAGCGAGGAGTGGCGAGCGAACCGAACGTGTTAGTGGTGGAGATAGCGTAAGCGAGGAGTGGAGCGACGAGTTGAAATATTATGAATACATCGTCGCTTCGCTCCTCACTGCCGCTCAACTCGTCGCTTGGCTCCTCATGGAGCCTCATTTCGATCGCAATTGTCGTATTCCCAGCTCCTCGCGGGGTCTCACCTCTCAAAAAAGAACTCGTTTTGATCCCTAACCTCCAATACCTTGTTGAAGTTCTTCACGCTCAGCGGTAACTTCTTCATGCAGAAAGCCTTCCACTCGTCCAAACTGTGCATGGCTGATGCCAACATCTTCCCACCCACTCTATCCCCGAACCACTGCGTCATTCTTCTTACACTCTGTGATGAGCGTAGCGAGGAGCAGCGAGCGAAGCGAGCGTGTTAGCGGTTGAGACAGCGAAACTCGTCGCTTCGCTCCTCATGGTGACTCATTACGACAGAAATTATCGTATTACAAGCTCGCGCTTCGTCCTCGCAGCTTCTCACCTGAATCCTCAACTTAACAATCCCAGCCCAAAATTGCATACAATGCCAACCCCATTCATCCACCTCAACCAGCCCACAACTCTCAGCTGCGTAAATCTGCTCGAATAACGACGTCTTCAAATTCTCAACCGCTTTATGATCGTTATCAGAAAAACTCTTAACCTCATCAAACAATATCTCAGCGACGCCTATCAAAACATCAACGGGTTCCCGCCACATGTATTTGTTGGTTTTATCGGTTTCCGTACGACCGACGTCGGGGAATAATTGAGGTACGGACGGACAATTTATATCGTCGACTCCGAAGACCTGAGCCTCCTTCTCAGTGTCGCTTCCACCTCCCCCTTCGGCTGCTCCTTCGGCCGCTTTTTTCTCTAACTGTTCTTTAGCGTACTTCTGACTTCTCTCGAAATCCTCACTCGCCACACTACTTGCTCTTCTTCCACCTTTCTTTACAGCCGTTTGTTTTTTAACAAGTTTGTCGGTGGCTGAGCTGACGTTTAATAGGGTTTCCTTTAATAGCAAACCCTTCAAATCCTTTTTGAATGTGTGGACTTTGTGGATTAAGTGGACGAAGAAGGTACTTGCTTGCCTCAACTGCAACAACCTGAGCGCAGCGACAAGTTAGTATAATGCTTACTATAGCGAGAAGCAGCTACAACCAGTACCATCAGCTCGTCGCTTCGCTCCTCGCAGCGTTAAGCAACTCACCTCTCGGCCGTGACACTCTTCTCGAACTCATCGTCCTCCCCGTCTTCCACCCCCCCATACAACGAATCGTCCATGCTCTCACTCATCATCAAGCTGTTCGCGTCCAGCCCGCTCTTGCTCGCGCCGTACTCCATCTTCGCCTCTCTCGTGTTCGCCTGCGCTTGCGCCTGAGCGTCCGGAGGAAGCCCCACCATGGCAGCGAAACACTTCACCCTCGCCACGTACCCCACGCAGTCCCTGATCGTGTAGAACAAATCGTGTATCGCCCTCTCCGCCAGACTAACTATGCCAAACATGTTCAAGAAGAAAGAGTGCATGGCAACGTTCAAGCTGCTCCTCCCCTGTCCCGTCCGACCGAGCATGTTATCGTACCCCACTTTGTACGTGTAAATGTCGCCGATGGTCTGCAGCAGGTAGGGGAGGGTTTTGTAAACTCTCCTGTTCCTAATGTCGCCCTTTCCGCTCAAGTAGCCGCACCGAAGCAGCCTGATGGTGCCCAGTGGCGGGCCTTTGCTCATGGCTACCTTACTCCTCCAAAAATCAACCATCCTGCTCACACTGAAGCTCTTCTTGAACACGCCCAACTTGTTCGTCATCGGACAAGGATCGTAGTCTCGAATCACCCTGCGGCGAGCGAACGAGCGAGGCGACGAGTTAGTATAACTTGCTTCTAGTATCGTAACGCATTCCCAGCGAGGAGCGAAGCGACGAGTTGAACGAAATCAAGTGCAAATGCGAGGGAAGCAACGAGCTGTACAACATCAAGTACAGATCCTCGTCGCTTCGCTCCTCGCTGGGCTTCGTCCTCGCTGCTTCTCACCTGTTCAGCTGCTCGATCTCCTCGCTTATGTAACCGACGGTCTCTCCCTCGGCTCTCTTCCCTCCCCCCTCTCCGCTCTCCTTCAGGTGGTCGTACCCCAGGCCGATTTCGTGCTCGAACATTCTGTTCTGAAGGCACATGTGCAGCAGCCGCCTGTACGCGGCCAGCGGCGCCATGCCGTCGATGCAGCCCCCGGACGAGCAGAAATCGATGCAGTCGTCGACCTCACTCCTCGCCCCGATGAACATCTTCCTCGCGAGCAAGGGAAGCTTCCCTTCAATGGCATCGAACTTCTCCTGCATCAGGTGGTTGTTGATGTGCACGATAGATCCCACGCGGTGGCGCAGCGCCATGCTGTACTTGTCGTTGTTAGCCGAAGACGCCATCAGTGTCGAGGGCAAGCTCGCCGCCCTGCTGAAGAACTGGTTCGTGTCGGCGACCTTCAAGAAGCACTCGTAGTTCACCACTCCCTCACTCAAGTAATGGCACTCGCGGTACATCTGCGAGATCTCGTTTGGTGCAACTTCCGGCGCGAAGCTGCGTGAAAAAGAAGAATATTATTATTACGTGTTGCGTGTTAGTATAAATAAAGTATATCACCTCTCCCCTCCCCGCTACGCTCAGAAACATTTCCTCACCTCAACATGACAGCCCTGAACTGTAAGAAATCTAAAGGAGGAGGAGTCTTGTGCAAGGGATCCTGCGGCGAGCGGCGAGCGAAGCGAGCCGTGTTAGAGGTGGAGATTGCACAAAAACTTGTCGCTTCGCTCCTCGTTGCACATTTCTGTCTTCTAGCTCATCGCTTCGCTCCTCGCTGGTCTTCGTCCTCGCAGCTTCTCACCTCGTCCTCGTCCCCGTCAAATGTCGAGTTCTTGGCGTAAAAGCTGGCCCCAGCCGCTCCACTCCCCCCAGCCCTTCCCTTCATCTTCCTGCCGTACCCCTTCTCCATGGCGTACAGCAGCGCCTCCGGACTCGTCCTTTCTGCACTCGCGGCCTCGAACATCAGCCTCAAGGCACTGGTTCTGTTAACCTGCTCCGCCCTATACGTGTGCAGCATCAAGTTCAGCAAACTGTGCAAGTCCACGCACTGGACCTTCCTGTCCCCACCAATGTTTCCAGGAACCCTGCCCAAAGCAGTGATACACACGGCGTTCAGCGCCCTCAAGATGATGTCCTTCTCCTCCTGGATCGCCTGCGAGGAGCATTAGGGAGCCGAGGAGCGAAGCGACAAGTTAGTTTAGAATATTATTGGTGCGAGGAGCGAAAGTGGCATATCCTCGTCGATTCGCTCCTCGCGGGGCTTCGTCCTCGCTGCGTCGCACCTTGCCCGTAATCAAATTCACCGCTTTCTCCGCGTCCGCCGCCAATACCCACACGCTCCCGACCGTCCCAACCGGGCCTCTCACGACGCCCTCGTCCTCGCTCGGTTCCTGCCTGAACTTCCCCTTGTCCTTCCCCTCGGTCCTCAAGTGCAAATCGTAGTGGTCGGATGGAGGGCTCGGGTTCATGGTCACCCCGAATTGCCTGCCGAAATAGCCCCTGCAGCTGCTGAACAACGTCTGAAGACAGAAGCTGTAGAAGGTCAAATAGTCCTCCTGGTAGGTTTCGTCCAACAAGCTCCAAAACAGCGTCGCCTCGGGAACAGGCGGAGTGCTCTGGGCCAAACTCTTGACCCCGTAGTACAACGCCCACCTTAAATCGTCCGCCTCCTTAAACGCCGCCTCCCGCTGCGACGAGCGGCGAGCGAAGCGAGCCAAAGACGAAGTCCGGGACGATGAGCGAATTGACGAGTTAGTATAAACTTCTAGTAGCGTTACTCTCGTAAATATCATACTCTCAGCTTGTCGCTTCGCTCCTCGTGGTGACTCACTTCCTCCTCGTCCCTAGCCGCTGCTCTCCTGTACGCCTTACTAGCAGTGCTAACTCCCTTGTGCACGTTCTGCACATGCACGCAGACCGATTCTAGCCTCGTCTTGCTCGGCGTAAACCAGCTGTGCACGAACTCGGGAAATCTGGTCCTCCTGCACCCCAACCCGCTCTGCAAAGAGTAAGATCCCGAGAAGAGCATCGTGTCTTCGATCAACTTGGCGTTGGTGATGCTGCGCATGCACCTGACGACCCACACGGTGTCCAAGCCCCTCGTCCTCATGGCCGGCGCGACGGACTTGCTGCTCAGCATCCTCGTGATCATGGCGGTCTTGGCATTGCTCGTATCCGGCAGCTGCGACGAGCGAAGCGACGAGTTAGTTTAGCGTGTACTAAATGCTCGTTGCTTCGCTCCTCGTAGTAACTCGCGTAATCGTCGCTTCGCTCCTCGTGACACCTTGTCTCACCTTCTCCTCCTCTTCCTCGCTCTCCTCTTCGCTTTCGCTAACGGGATCCGAATCCGGCTGCGCGAGCCGAAGAGGTTATGGGGGGAGTTAGTTTAGAATGTTCTTATAAAATGCGAGGAGCACATACAATACAGGGCTTCGTCCTCTCCATTTCTCACCTCCTCCTCGCTCTGGCTCTCCCACGAGATGAGGCTCGACCCTTGAGCCAAAATGCCGTCCGCCCCTACAATACTTCCTTCCTCCTTCTTCTCTTCGACCAAGCTCAACTCCTCCTTGAACGTAACGTCCGTGGTGGCCTTGCCGGCCTTGGCGTCGGTGAAAAAGTCGTCGTCGCTGTCCTCCTCAGGGTCCAGAGTGAAGTTGAGCTTGGGCAACATGAGCCTGAAGGCCTCAGCGGGCAACTTTGGGGGTCCATTGATAAGCTTGTCCTTCAAATTGATGGCGTCGTCCAGTCTCTTGCTGCACAAGATGCAGAGCTGGCAGGTGGGAGGGCGCTCCACGGCCTGCAAATTTTGAGTTAGAAATAAATAAATGCCGCGCTCCTCATACACACTCGCCAACCCTAACCCACACTCACCTCCTCCTCAACCTCTTCCTCCTCCTCGTTGTCACTATTAGCAACCTCGGCCCTTTCCTCCTCGCTCTTCAACAATTTATACTCCTCGTCCGTAACCTCTCCCTTCCTCTGGTTGATGAACATGGCAAGCAGCTTGTCCTTCCTGTCCAGCTCCTTCTGCAGCTCCTTGTTCTCGCTCTTGACGCTCTTCAACTCGTTCTCCCTCAGCATTAATTTAACCGTTAGCGTCTTGTTCTCGCCCTTCAAAGGCTGCAAGGCCTTGAGCTCTTCCCTCTGCAACGAGCATAGCGAGTCGCGAGAAGATAGGAGTTGACGAAGTTAGAATTGTGTGGCAACTTAAGGGACAGAGCCGCAAGCATAGCTCAATTGTAACGCCAAATAGTGCACCTCGCGGGGTCTCACCTGCTCCTCCCACTCCTTCCGGAACTTGAGAAGCTGCGCAGACATGTCGCCGCCTCGAACAAGCCCGGTGTCGTCAGACATGGCCTTAACGATTTTCTGTAATGTAAAGAGTGACTTGTTCATCGTCGCTATTTTCCTCTCGTATTCCTCGCTGACCTCAACGGTGTTCTGATTAGCCTCCTCCACAAGTCTCGACGCCTCCCTTTTGGCGTCCATAGTCTCCGAATTTTTCGCAGCCTCAAACGCAACCTTCTTATCCTCCAACTCGTAAACGCTGCGACGAGCGTGAGGTTTTGGGTGAACGAGTTAGAATTACGTAGCGATGAAAGAAGCTTGTGAGGTTTTACTAAAGCTACTACCGCAGAAATTACGAACGAATTGTCACATTCCCAGCTCGTCACTTCGCTCCACGCTCCGTTCGTACCTACTCCTCAAGTTGCTAATAGTCTGAGCTGACGTCTCCAACTGCCAGATGCTGTCGCTGTGAAGTTTGCTAGTGCTCTGAAATATGTCAGCGTACTCTTCCCTAACTCTCCTCAACAACCGACCCTGCTCCAAACACTTCACCTCAATCTGCCCGACCAGTGAACCTAGAGTTAGGTCTGAGTGCTTCTGCGAGTACAGCGCCCTCGCCATCGTCCTTTTCATGCCCGTGAATGATTTGAAAGTGTACCCGAAAGACTCAGCGAACGTGTCGTCGATTGGAGCTTTGGCTGTGGGGTCAGCTGACGCTTCGACAGCGAGACAGATTAGCTTACGGAGGGAAAGAGCAGCGTCGACGTTTGCTTGGAATGAGAGGTAGTCGTTGTCGCGGTCGGAGTTGTCGTTAGAGGTTTCGTAATTTTTGTTTAGGACCAGGAGGGATTTATCGTATTCCATTTCGAGTTTTACGGAGGCGGAGCGGAGGGCAGGTTGGGTGTGGGTTTCGACGCCAAGGCCGCCGGTGTAGGACCAGGTGCCGGTGGGGTTTTGGGTGGAGGGGGGGCGTGGGTTTGGAGGAGGGGGGTTGTGGGCATCTTTTTGGAAGATGCGAGGGAGGGGGGAGGGAGGAAGGGGGATGAGGGGAGAGGAGAGCCGTGGGTGGTGCGGTGCGGCGGTGTTGTGGGTTTGTGTTGATGTTGGTGGGTTTGGGGCACCTGCTGGTTTGGATGTTTGTGTGGTGTGTGGAGTTGTGTTTGGGAGAGCGAGAAGCTCAGAGGTTTTGTTTCGGATGGAGTGGAGAGCAAGCTCATGTTCTAGGGAGGGAGGAAGGGTTAGAGAAGAGGGGATGTAGCGTAGTGTAGCGCTTTCTTTTTTAATTTAGACGTGGTACTTGGGGGGAGTGGGACCGGGCACTAAACAAATAGTTGTGGTATACATATATGTTTTATCTTCACGGGAAATAAGGTGTGCTAAGCCTTGGGTCGACGTTATCACACTGCACTTGGCCTGTCTTCTTACCTTGTCGGAGGTGTTGTCTTTAGACGTGTTGGTCTTCTTCTTCTTTCCGGCTTTCACTTTCGGCGTTTGCCGGTTAATAGCCTCGAGGAGAGACGGGGGTTCCATTGTTTGGGGGTGGGTGGTTGGGGGTGGTGATGGATGGAGTAAATGTGGGTGGGGTGTGGAGAGTTAACAGTCTCTCGAGGTGAGGAAGTTGTTAAGCCTTCTCTCTCTTGGGGGCTGTGTCAGGTGGTAGTGAAGGGGGAGGGAAGAAGGGTGATGAGTGCTTTGACCACTGCTGTTATTGATTTCTCTCTATCTATGTGTTAATTAAGTCGGATTGCCAATACACAAAAGTCCTGAAAGGGATTATCACCGTGTGCTGCCTGATTTATAGGGTAAGTGCCACAATTCGGCACGCTATTTCTACGACCGAAAATACAAGCAATCCCTTTACACGGGAGATAATAAACCCCGCCCTAATGCCCTTCCTAAATCATGATCTAAAATATTCCAACGACGGCCTAGGCCCCCCGTTGATATCCTATTCCGTTTATCTAACCCAAAACCAATATCCCCAAGAAATAGCACCCAGAACCACCATGTTCAACCGTAAAAAGGCCGGTAGCTCCTCCGCCGGCGGCACCGAAATGACCGCCATGGTCCCCGCCGGTTCCAAGTCCGTCAACTTCTCCCTCGGCTCCTCTGAAGCAAACGAGCGCACCTCCATGCAAGTAAACCTCTTCTCCTCCACTCAAAGCGGTCGTCAAACCGTCATCGACGCACTATGTAAGGATGGGGTTTTTAAGCCTAATCCGAATAAGACGGATGCGGTTGGGAAGGATGTTGGTGATATTGATATTGAGAGTGGGATAGCTACTAAGGCTGTTAAGGCAACTGAGGTGAGATTTAAGGTGGTTACTAGTAGTGTAATTCTTTGTTATTACATTACAAAGTTGATTTGCGTTAATTTATTAATTAACAAAAAACAACTACAACATCCTACAGAAACTCGGAACTCTCTTCGGAGTCTTCCTCCCCTGCATGCAGAACATCCTTGGTGTAATCCTCTTCCTCCGTCTCCCCTTTATTACAGCGCAGGCTGGATGCATTCAGGCGACGGCTGTTGTGCTTATTTGCGTTATTTCTACTGTACTTACAGGACTTAGTTTGAGCGCGATTGCTACTAATGGAAAGATTCAGGCTGGAGGACCTTATTATGTTATCAGTAGGTGAGACCAACAAAAATTATGTAGAGTAAAGTTTTTTATGCATTCCATGCATCATCATTCTAACTCGTCGTCGGTTGTATCTCTACTCGCTCTCGTTCTTTTAGAAACTTGGGCGTAGAGATCGGAGGCGCCCTGGGTATCCTCTTCTACCTTGGCACCACCATCGCGGCTAGTATGTACGTACTAGGAGCCGTGGAGGCGTTCCAGACTGCCTTCTCCATGAAGGATCAGTTCTTTTTCGACACTCAGATTGAGTCTCTCATCCTCATGTTCTGTATTTCCTCCGTCGTCAACGTCGGAGTTAAGTACGTTAACATGTCGTCGACGGTGTTCCTCGCGGTTGTGTTCGTTTCCATCTTCTGTCTTTCGTTAGGCGTCATTCTCTTCAAGGCGGACATGTTCGACGGTCAGGTGAGGCACCACGAGGACGAATCCCAGCGAGGAGCGAACGACGACAACTAGGAGCGAAGCGACGAGTTGAATAAAGCGCTTCCCTCCTCGTTTTCGTTATCTCCACCGCTAACACGCTTGCCGCTCGTCGCAGCTCAGCAGCGTGGACCGCGTCAACAACGACAATATTGGGAGCAACTATCAGCCCGATCCGGACACCGGACAGGACGTCAGCTTCTTCAGCCTCCTCGCTTTGTTCTACCCCTCCGTCACTGGAATCATGGCGGGCTCCAACAGGAGTGCTGTTCTGGCTGACCCTGGAAGGTCTATCCCCACGGGAACCCTCGGAGCGATTGGCTGCACCACCTTCATCTACATTTTCACCATTTGGCTCTTCGGAACGTCGCTGGCAAACGATACTTTGATGAATGACAAACTCATCGTCACCGCAGTGACTTACCCCCACGAGTGAGTCTCCATGAGGAGCGAAGCGACAATGTATTCGTGATATTTCAGCTCGTCGCTCCGCTCCTGGTTTTCGCTATCTCCACCACTAACACGCTCGTCGTAGAATCATCGTCAAGATCGGCATCATCATGAGTTGCATCGGCGCTGGTTTGCAGAGCATGACTGGAGCTCCCCGCCTCCTTGCGGCCATCGCCGAGGACGACAGCATCCCCTTCCTTCGCCCGTTTGCCCCGGCGAACCCTTCCGACGAGCCCTCTCGCGCGCTATGGTTGACCTGGTTCATCGCCTCGCTCCCTGTGCTCGCTGGAAACCTCGACTTCATCACCCCCATCATTACGCTCTTCTTCCTACTCATGTACGCCGGAGTCAACTTCAGCTGCTTCATCTTGAGCGTGTTGAAGGCGCCCGGATTCCGCCCCTCCTTCAAGTACTTCCACTGGTCGACTTCCCTCTTCGGCACCGTCTGGTGCCTCGGGTTGGGACTCGTCATCAGCTGGTACGTCACCCTCGTCGCCTTGTTCCTCTTCATGCTCCTGTACTTGTACATCCGCACCCAGGGGGCCGTGAAGGACTGGGGAGACGCGCTAAGGGGGTTGAGGTACGGAATCGCCAGGGACGAGCTCTTGGCGCTTGCGGTGAAGGACAACTTCCACGCCAAGAACTGGAGGCCGCAGATGCTCGTTTTAGTGGACATTGACGAGAACGGCAATCCTTTGAAGCCCAGTTTGATCAGTTTCGTTGGGCAGTTAAAGAAGGGAAGGGGGTTGACCATGGTCGCATCTATTTTCAAGGGAGAGGTCTTGGATCCCGAGACCTGCGAGAAGGCCAGGGACGCCTACGCAATCTTGAAGCTTCACATGAAGGAGGAGGAGGTGAGGGTGGGAGTGCGAGCGCTCGTGTATGTATGTTATATGCATTATCATTCATTAATTCATTCTAACACCGACGCAACTACAACTACAGGTCCCTGGCTTCGTCGAAGTCATCCCCACCAACGCTCCCATGTCCGAGGCGGTCTGGGGCGCCGCGATCCACTCCGGGTTAGGCCCTCTATCTCCCAACGCCGTGCTGATGGCCTGGCCCGATGGCGCTTCCGGCAAGAAGGCTGAGGAGGTGAGGTGCTTAAGACTGCGAGGAGCGAAGCGACGAGCATTAAGAGCATTCTAAACTAGCGAGGAGTGGAGCGACATGAATACGAAGGCGTCATAAATACAACGAGGAGTCTCTTCGAAAACGCCGCTCATATTGAAACGAGGAGATTATGAAAGCGATGTAAATAGAACACCGAGTGAGAGAATCTTGTCGGCTCTTCAAAAACGCCGCTCATATTGAAACTCCTCATTCAACTCCCCCCTCCCTCCCCGGCTCGCTACGCTCGCCGCTCCTCGCATGGAGTACACTCTAAACTAACTCGTCGCTTCGCTCCACACCTCGTTAATGCTCGTCGCAGTTCGTCACCACTTTGAAGGGACTCACGAATTTGAACAAGGCCATTTTTTTGATGAAGGGAGGAGAGACGCACCCTTGCGTCGACGACAGGGTTGTTGCTGGCGAGACCATTGACGTCTGGTGGGTCGTCCACGACGGAGGGCTGCTGCTTTTGACCCCGTTCTTGCTTTCCAAGCATAAGGTGTGGAGGGCGGGAGCGAAAGTTAGATTGTTCGCGGTTTTGACCGACGCCAAGGAGAACCCTCTGCAGGTGCAAAAGGCGTTGCAGAAGCATTTGGCGGACGTCAGAATCGAGGCGACGGTGACGACGGTCGATCTTAGCGATACTTCTATTGCGGGTGATATGAGGCAAGTGTACAGCAAGACCGCGGACATGCAGGCGAGGAGGGAGCTCTTGAGGAATTTGGACAACCCGAGTACGATGAGCCAGGCCGCTGGAAGGCACGAGGCGGAGCCAAGCAGCCACAAGACCATTGCGGAGGTCTTCAGCGGAATGGGAATGGGAATGAGCCAGCGCGCCATCGCCAATGAAAGTGATATTGCGAAGAGTCCGATTCAACCGGCGGAAGTTAAGGAGGCCAGGACCAAGAACAACGCCAAAAATTTGGATGAGGCGAGAATGACCACTGCGGTTGCGTTTAACAAGCTGGTTTTACAGCACAGCAAGGGTGCCAAGCTCGTCGTGACCAATCTGCCCTTGATGAGGAGTGTTGAGTTCGCCACTGATTTCGTTGGATACGTTGAGACCATGTTGGAGGGGGTTGACAACGCCGTCATGATCAGAGGGGCAGGAAAGGAGGTCGTCACGACGTACGGTTAGGACGTTAGAAAAGTGTTGATGGGTTTGGGTTAAGAGTGGAGGGGGGGGGGCAAGGGGGTAGAAGGGAAGATAATAAAAATTAAAACGTGTTCTTCTTCAAAACCTACTAATTCTAATTAACTTTCTTAGCAAGATTATCCAAAATCTCATCTCTATTTTTATATTTCTTCGCTTCCTGCAGATCTTCATGCACGTACAGTCTACCGAGATCGTGGAGCTCGCCGAGATCGCCAATAATAATATCATCCATCGGTATCAGATCCTGAGTAAGTTCCGGCTCTGATTTCCACAACCTTCTTTTTCTGCTTTTTAATATAAGCTCGACCCCTCTCTATTTCCCTCTCGTTCCGTTTCGTCTTCGCTTTAAGCTCTTTGATTTCCTCTCGCTTTTCGTTTATATCTTTTTGTCTTTCTTTCTCTTTTAAACGGTCAACGGTTTTACGACTGAGGAATTTGATTAGGTTATAGGCTAAGACGCAGACGAAGAAATAGTATGACGTCGTCGTTACGAATCCTGTTCGAGAGTGAGGGGCATTGTTAAAAATGGCCTTCGGAGATTATTATAATGTTGATAATTCAGTCCTTGGTAGTCGTCTCACCAATAATTCCAAACCCGAAATTCCCCCTCTCCCACATCAACCCCGCACACCTCATTTCCAAGCTATAACGCACACCATCACCAGCTCCCGGCTCTGCAAAAGACGTATGCGGTACACTCCCAGTTTTGAAAACGTACGCATCACCGACTTCCATGTCTGATTTGTAGTACCATGATGAGTCGAGGGTTGCGCGATCGGTTACGATGAAACGGTCGGACTTGATGCCGAAGGTTGTTTCGGACCATTTTGCTAAATCACCTGGTTGAACCTATTACGCGGATTAGTTAGAATAAGTGCTTATTCCCATCTCACCGCTTCCACGCAACGGAGACGTGTCGTTAGTCTCACCTTCCTTTCATCCATCAACGCCAACGGTCTAACAGTTTCATTATTCAAAGGTATCCAAATATTGTATAAATCGAGCTCCGTCTTCTGAAACAAATAAGGCAACCAACCTCGGTACATCTCTGTCAAAGGTGATCCACTCATATCCTGATCAATATGAGCATTGAATGTAGGAGGATGACGTGCTGAACCTTCGGTTGCGGCGCCTGAGGATGTCGCACCTCGGAGAAGCTCTCCTCCACATTTAAAGAAGATTGCGAAATGATTGGGGAGGTTTATTGAGTTAGTATTCCATTGAAATTGACGCACGAAATTGTGCAGCGGGAGATCCCCTGATTGCCATGGTGTTGCTGGTGGAGCTGTTTGGTAGTCTTCTTCTTGAGGTAGGTTTATGAACGAACCTAACTTCCCAACTTCAAACCCTGACTCTGCGAGACTATGATTATAACCTTTTATACTCTTCAAATCCGTAATCCTAACATCCTTCAATCCTATATCAGTGTTATTCCCCTCTTTAAAGGCCTCTTTAGGCTTGTTACCTGGGTATCGTCCTCTCTTCGTAACATGTTTCCGATCAAGTAAAGGTAATTTACCTACAATACTCGTAGCTTTTTTAAGACCAAAACGCTCAGAGTCGGATATGCCGTTTAGAAGGGTGACGTCGTTTTTGCGAACGTACATCATTACCATGTAGAGGTAGACTAGGCAGATGATGCTTTTACAGATGCTTTCGGCATCGCGAAAGTCAGCTTCAGGCATCCTCTCGATCCACCATTGTTGAGATTTGTCGAGTTTTTGGGACGAATCGGACTCCTTCGATTTATAAGTGGCGAGGGCCTCCTCCTTTTTCTTCTTCTTGCACTTCTTCTCTTTGCCCATGCTTACAAAACCTTGTAAACGATTAGTCTGAGATCATGCCTCACAGGAAGTATTTGGGTGCAGGTTCAGCATTGCGTTTGGAAAATGAAGGCCAAGATCACACAGCACAACGACAAAGACAAAAAACCATCATATCAAGCTCTCTAGGAAAAAATCTCAGAGCTTGAGGAGGAAATCAACATACTTCGTTTGGCTGTGCCTCAACAGCCAGACGCGCGACACTGGCTGGGGCGAATGCGAGGATCGCCGAATTGGAGAAGGAGCTTCAGGGCGAAGACAACCCCTAGCTCCCGTTAGGTGTTAGCAACGCAACTTCCAGTCTCCCATTAATAACGACCTAGAGGTGCTTCTCGTCTTCTTGCGCGAAGTGATGATACCACGCCTCAACTTTGCCCTCGTGCGAAAAGACGAGTCAGATCACGCTGTCTTACTGCGTCACGTTGGCAAATGGTTTTAACTTCCTATCTAAGACGAGCAGTAACGAAGATGCGGTCGGGAAATACCTTGACAACGTTCCCCGCAATGAGGGATATGCAAGATCGGAATCCAATGTTGGAGGAGGCATTGGTTTTTATGTCTCTCAGACTAGCCAATGATAGTAAAAAGTACGCTGCCGTACGGCTTATTGATGGGGCGCTCCTTTCGAGCTTCGACACGATCACAGACATAAACATGATTTGGACGTACTACTCGACAGGCGAGAACGGCTTCGCCATTGTGAGTCTTATTTCCCTTCTATCCAATATTTTTATCCTGGCGCTGTACGAAGAACATCGATAGTAACTGACGTAAAAAAATCGAAAGAGAAATAAACTCCTAAGAACTGAGATTAGAATGAGCTTGAAATCAAACTTATTTAACGATACCCGATGCTCTTAAAAGAAGAAGAAGAAGCCGCGGAAGTCCATAAAAAGAGAAATAATTAATATTACAAATGTTTGTGGGTGGTTTATTTTAGTTACTGAAGCCGGTAGTCCCATATTTCTTAGCATAAGAAGATTGAGTTGAACGGAGACTTTCAAGCATTGGGGAGACGGGGGAGATTTCGCTTGTAGGGGTCGCCGAGATGGGGGGGGGCAGCGGGAGGAGTGGGGGCGGCGGGGGGAGGAGGAGTAGGAGCAGCAGCGGGGGGGGAAACAGGAGTAGCAGCGGGCTCCGGTGTAGCCTTAGCAGCAGTCATCGTCGTATCCCCAACCTCAGCTACGAAGTCCTTAAAAGCAGCGACGTCTTCAGCGCTATCAACAACCACAAGAATGGGAGAGCCAACGGGGACCTCTTGAGCTCCGTCGGGAACGAGCAGCTGAGGCAAAAGCGTGTTAGCGGTGGAGATAGAGAAATTAGGAGCGGAAACGAGGAGGCTGAGCGACGACATGGAACCTCATATCGAGCTCCCTGCTCGTCGGTTTGCTCCTCGCGTTGCTTTGCTCCTCTCTTTTCTACGCACCTTGCCAATGAAGCCATCGTCCTCCGTGACGAAGTCGATGCTTGCCTTGTCGGTCTCAATCTCTGCGAGGACATCGCCAGCTACGAATTCGTCACCCTCCTAAATAAGTGTTGAGGTGTTAGAAAATTTATCACTATGAAGCGGACATGTTTGGTTTGGAAAGCAAGCTGGACAGCAAGCTGGACAGCAAGCTGGACAGCAAGCTGGACAGCAAGCCCATCGCGATTGGACATGCACTTGCTGACGTTTAGGTGGATATCTATCGGATATCAATTACCACAAATCATTTAACGCAATTTTACTTACCTTCATGCGCCAACTGATGTTGCCAACTTCCATCGTAGGGGACAGCGCAGGCATCCCTTGTACGATGTGGTCAGGAAGGTCAGAGGAGAAGAAGCGGCATTGGGAGAGAAGACTTGATGGCGCTAGGCGGCAGCTAGCCGCGTGCAGCGCGGGTTTGATTATGTTTCTAGTTAGTCTAAGCATTTTAGAGAGGTGGAGGGGATTTGAATTGAGTGAGCGGACGGGGATGGGGAAACTGATTTGAACGAAATGCTGGAAAGATTTCACTGAGAACTCAGTAATTGCGCTGAACTGTACATCCTCACTTTCTTCTACCAGTTTCTGTGGTCTATCTCCGTACTTTTCTAAACCGGCATTGCTCTCACGTAATTAGCTGAAGAGTAATAGCCAAAACTAATTTGAGGTTCTGCAAGCAACGACCAGCATCATCGTTGACAGTTAAATAGGTGAATATACGCCCGCCGTGACTTTCAGAGTTATTTTTGGGAAGTAATTGCTATAATGGTCCGCGTCACTTGCGTGTAGTTTGTTCGTACGCTTGATATTTTGAAATATTAGACCTCTAAAATCGTCGGTTCTAGAGCACTAACCCGCCCCCCTCCCCCCCCAGCCCCCCCATCCATCCGCAAAATGTCCCCCTACCCCACAACCTGGCCCGAAATAATCGAACAAGGCCTAATCCTCCTCTCCATCCTCCTCATCTCCCTCCTCTCCCTAAACATAACGGTCTCCTCCCCCTCTTCTTCCGCTCCAGACTCCGAGATCGTAACTCTCGAACAAGAAGACGAATTCGAGAAATTATGGTTGAGCATCCAATCCTGCGAGCACGCCGCTCTAGTCCTCCCTCCCTCATGTAAATGGGTCGGTGGCGCACGTCATAAAGTGAAGTCGAATGACGCCGGTGGGGAATTAACAGGGAATAAGGTGTGGACGAGGGTTAGTAGAGGGTTTACGGTGGGGATTGAGGGGTTGAAGGATTTGAGCGGGAGGAAGGCGAGGACTAGAGATGTTAAGAATAGGTGAGGAAATGAAATGAATTTGTTGGTGTGAGTGAAGCGGATTGAATGACTAAATGAATATTCTAACTCGTCATCGCTACATTACATTTCGCTCCTCGTGCCTTGCTACAATAGAAATGGAAGCACGGGATCCACGCAATCAGTTGAATCCGTCTCCGAAGAACTGCCTCTGCCCAACCCTCAAACCTCGAACCCCACCAACTCAACCGAAATCGCTCCGTCCACGCCCCTCCACAACGCCACCGCCTTCACATCCTCCCCCCAAAACTCCCCCTCCTTCACCCCTTCAATTTCTCCTCCACTTAACCCCCCCTTCCAACCCTTAACTCACCAAACCTCCACCTCCTCCCAAACCTCCCAAACCTCCCAAACCTCCCAAACCTCCACCTCCCACTCCCCTGACCTCGACCCTCACCAAACCTTCTTCGACGCCGCCTCTTCAAAATCCTCCCTCCCTTTACAATCCGTCCTCCCTGATTCAAACTCTTATCTTCTCCCACCTTTACCTTTAACAGCGACACCTTTATGCGTGTTTGTTAATTCAAAGAGTGGTGGGAATCAGGGGAAGGTTTTGATTAGTCAGTTGAGGAGGGTTTTGAATCCTATTCAGGTTTGGGATTTGGCGAAGGGTGGACCGGAGAGGATTTTGAAGACTTTTTCAAAGGTGAGCGAAATGGGAGGAGCGAACGCGACGAGCGAATAAATGCACGTAACATACTAATTCGTCAGTTCGCTCCTCGGCTCGCTACGCTCGTCACCAGATTCCGAAGAGTAGGATTTTGGTTTGTGGAGGGGATGGGACTGTTGCGTGGATTTTGAGTGCGCTGGAAGAGGTGAGAAGATTGTTGGTGTCATTATTGTCACTACGTAATTCTAACACACACGCTCGCTCACCGCTCGTCGCAGTTGGAAGGGGTTAGAAGTCCTCCTATTGCTATATTGCCTTTAGGTACAGGAAACGATTTAGCTCGAGTTCACGGCTGGGGTGGTGGATACGTTGGTGAATCTCTCCTTGAAATTTTAAAGGAGGTCAGTGAAAGTTATACTACTATGTTGGATAGGTGGGAGGTTACGGTGGAGACGGAGGTGAAGAGGAAGGTGAAGACTTTTAATAATTATTTTGGGATTGGTGCGGATGCGCAGGCTGCGTTGGATTTCCATAGGTGAGTTGGAGTGTTTGTGTCAGAAATACGGGACGAAATTAATTAATTCTTATCTAACGTCGTTCTCTCTTCTTGCTTTAGGTTGAGGGAGAATAAACCCGAGCTATTCTTTTCTCGAATGACGAATAAAGGTACAAGGCTGAGCGAAGCGATGAGGAGTACAGCTGAATTCGTTCAAATTGTCATTCTGTGCATGAATATTCATTTTTTCAATTCATCGCTTCGCTCCTCATATCTAAACTAACTCGTCGCTACGCTCCTCGCTCCTCACAAAGTGTGGTACGCTGTTTTGGGGGCGGAGGATATTTTCAAGAACAGCTGCATAGAACTACCGAGGAGGGTCACGCTCGTATGCGACGGAGTTGAGGTGCAGATTCCGGACGATTGTCAAGGTGGGAAAAGAGTGTCGTTGATTCTTCGAAACGATAAATAATCTAACATCGTCGTTTCGACAGGTCTCGTGTTCTTGAACATAGATTCGTACGCCGGCGGTATCAACTTGTGGAGCGGAGGTACTTACGCCGAGCAGGCTCTAGAGGAGGAGGAAACGGGCAGAGGAAGGCAGAGCAGCGTAGACAGCAACTATGGAGGGAGGAGGAAAAGGCTAGAGAGCATGGACGGGGAGAGTGAGATCGTCACAGAGTCGCAGAGGAAGCAGCAAATTATGGAACGCAGAGGTAAGAAAACTGCGAGGAGCGAAGCGACTATGATTTAATCTTGCATTAAACATTCTAAACTAGCTTGAGCGACGATAATGTGGAGCTTGTGCGACGAGGATAGCGACGAGGATACAAAGCTCTCGTTCCTCGCATTAAGAACATTCCGAAATACCGAAGAAGGTGCCATCAATATATTTCGTCGCTTCCTCCTCAACTCCTCGGATGTAACCCTACATTGACTATTCTAAACTAACTCGTCGCTTCGCTCCTCGTAACCTCTTGCAGCCTTCGACTCATCCTGCCAAGACGGCATGCTCGACATCGTATCCATAAAAGGCTGCCTCCACCTCGGCCAGATCACCGTCGGCCTCTCCCAAGCCGAGAAAATCGCCCAAGCCGAGACCATCGAAATCTACACCGACATGAAGTTCCCGTGTCAGTTGGACGGAGAGCCTTGGGGACAAAAGAAGTGCATTTTCAGGATAGTGAAAAAGAAGAATCAAGGCATCATGCTCCATAAAGCCGAGGATCACGCCGGAAGTGAGTAACTGCGAGGAGCAAACGCGACGAGCTGGGAATACGGCAATCGTATTCGTTATTCGATTGCGCTATTATCTTCTGTCAAAATAATCGATCGCCACTAGTATAACCTTCACATAAATGTTCTAACGTTCGTCAAAAATCGCAATCGTTCATGTCTCAGGCGTCGCCTCCGAAATGATCAACGTTCTAGACTGGGCTGAAGAACGTGGTATAATTAAAAAATCACAGCATGACGCTATGACGAAGGAGTTTAGTAGACGCATTGAGGCGAGAGGGTTGAAGTCGGTTAGTAGTAAGGTGAGAAGCTGTCGAGGAGTCGAACGCGACGAGACTGTGAATACGACAATTATGATTGAAATGAGGCTCCATGACAAACGTTAAGCACATTCAACTAACTCGTCACTTCGCTCCTCGCTTCGCTAATGCTCGTCGCTACGCTCGTCGCAGGATAATCTCGTGCAGTTGGGAGTTAAGTCGATGGGGAAGTTGGGGGCGGGGATGAGGAAGGGTATTGGGGGGTTTGGATTGGGGTTGGCGGGGAGTAGGGAGAGGGAGGAGGAACACTTTCTTACTTATGAGTTTTCGGCGGATGAGAATAAGCAATTCGAGAAGGAGGATTGCACCGTTATGTGAGGAGGAGGAGGAGGAGTGTTGAGAGAAAAAATAATTTCAAACTTTAAATTGAACAAATGTTTGTGAGGTTTGTTTTATTTATCCTTGCGGCCTTTTGCGGTTGCTTTTTTGATGTCGTTGATTATTTTATTCTTTTCACGGATCTCGTCGATGTTTATCTTCTCCTCCCTGATTAGTAGATTAGGAGGCAGAGAGAGCGAGAGGAGAGTTAGATTATAATTATTTAGAGGGAAAACTGAAGTGTTGCGATAACCCTAACAGCTCAACCTGCTCTTACCTCTTAATATCCAAATACCACAACCCCATAACCACAACAAATGGAACCGTGAACGTCAAAATCAAATAACCGCTCATCTCATGTATCAAATAATGGTACTTGTAGCCAGCGTAAGCGGAGTACTGGTAGAGAAAGGCAAGGAGGAGGAGCCAGGAGATAAGGCCGAGGGATGCTTCGATGTAGTCATAGTGGAGACCGAAGTGGGACGAGAGGACGGAGCGAGCAGCTTTGGAGGTTATAATTTCCTCCTCGTTGTCCTCCTCGTTGTCATCCTCTTTGTCCTCCTTGTTGTCGGAGGGGGACGTTAGAGAAGAGTCAGGATTTGAGTCAGGAGTTTCGCTAATGGTGGAGGAATCAGTAAGAAGAGTGTGCTGCCTCCGGTTTCTAATTGATGCGGAAGAGGAGAAGGAGGAGGCGTCGTTCCCTTCGAAGTCTGACCAGAACTTGTCGATGGCGGCGTTCTGGGTTTCAGTGCGGGGGGTGAAGATTTCGGCGCTGAGGGCATCGTCGGAATCGGAGTCGTCGCAATCGCCGTTAGTTTGAGGTTGGGTAAAGGGAGCTAGCGGATGGGAGGATTGTGATTTTGATGGCGAAGGCGAAGGTGAGGGGGATAACATGTCGTGGGATGAGGGGCGAGATTGTGAGTAGGGAGAGTAGGAAAAGGTGGATGGAAATTATAAGCAAGGGTAGGGAAGCGCTAGGTGCGGGAACTGGCAGACTATTGTTATAGAAAACGAAAGGAGGCAGGTGGGAGTTTTGTAGTCACTATGACGTGTTCAGTGAGTAGAAAGACGATTTAACTTGAAATCAGGTTCCAAGCTTTTTACAGAGGACATAAAAGATGATGTGTTATGGTTATGTGTTTGGATTATTGTTAGGGTTATAGGGTTATGGTTATGGTTATGGTTATGGTTATGGTTATGGTTATGGTTATGGTTATGGTTATGGTTATGGTTATGGTTATGGTTATGGTTATGGTTATGGTTATGGTTATGGTTATGGTTATGGTTATGGTTATGGTTATGGTTATGGTTATGGTTATGGTTATGGTTATGGTTATGGTTATGGTAATGGTTATGGTTAGTGGTTAGTGGTTAGTGGTTAGTGGTTA
>BLQM01000417.1:36551-48897 GCA_012489335.1 Triparma laevis f. inornata | reverse complement strand
GGGGGGAGGGGAGGCTGCAGGGGGAGCTACCACCAGGAAGGAACAGTCGAGTGCAGTTCCCTCGAGAAAAAAGCTACTGGCCTCGTACATGAACATCAAGATCGTGAACAACATGGAAATGGTCATCATCCCCAAGGAGAACATCACGATGCTAAAGGAGAGCGAAAACATGGAAAGGAAGTTCGTCGGAGTCGCAAAGAGCATGTTCGAGGAGGCTGAGGTTTAATATTGGAACGTTTTATATGAAAAAGAAATGAATGAATAATGGAATTGTAATTTGCAAAATTAAAATAAAGAACTACACCTTCGGCAGCATTTCTATTTATTTACGCTACCCCCTAAACCTTGAACCCTAAACCCTAAACCCTAAACCCTAAACACCACCTAAACGCCACCCATAATAAAGGCCTCACTTGTTCTTCGCAGCCTTCTTCGCTGCCCTCTCCTTCTCCTTAGCGGCCAAAGTCGCGCTGGTCCACATGGGGTTCGCGTTGAACATCAAGTGAGCCGTCGCGATCAAGTACAGGGCGGAAACAACGTGCCAGCCGCGCAGCTTGAACCCCCCGTCCATCTCCCACCCGATAAGTGCAGAGTTCACCGCAATAATAAGAGTCCCCAATCCTCCGGCTTTGCCGTTCAAGGTATTCCACCTGTTGACGTACAGAACCATGCCCATGAACAACAAAGTGCCTCCAGTAAAACGAAGGGCGGTGGCCACCTCGGAACCAGCAACGAAACTCCCGTCAAAGAAGGGCTCTACAGGGCCGAAGGAGGAGAAGAACAGTTGAGGCGCGAAGATCATCGCAAGCCCGGTGCCAGACGAAAAAAACGCCGCGTAGTCAGATAAATCTCCGTGGGGCATATTTGTAATATGGGGTTTTCTGTGGAATTTGGGGAGATGGATTGGGAGGATTTGGGTTAGAGCGGATTTGGGTAAGCGCAGAGCTCTGTGGAAGTAGTTAGAGTTCTCTAGATGCATAGAAATCATGAACCTTCACGCGTGTGGGGGTCCCGTCCTACAACGAACACAAACGAAACAAAATTCTATTTCTGTTCCCAAATATCCACCCTCTGCTTCCAGCCCTTCCCCTTCCCCACTTCTAACAATCACGCTTTGATGTCAGACTCTGGACGTCATCCGACTCCCATTTCACAAAACTTTCTCTCCTCCGACGCAAACTTTGAATCCGACCCCCCTAGCCCACATACCCCTTTTCAGTGTGGCTCTTCTCCACTCCCCCCACGCTCGCCTCTACGCAACCAACTCAAACCAACCTAAAAAAGATTTACCAGCCAACATGCGAAATATGATATGCCATGATTGATATGCCATAGATTGTCAACACCAATCTCAATCTGGAGACATTATCAAAATGAATAGCTAGCGTGAACAGTGTGACCAACATTCGCAAAAATTAGGAATTCATCGCCGCCCGGGTTGGATCTGCGAGATCTTCAAAACTACTTTACGATCGCGGAGTACGCGGCGTACGCACTCTCAACTATGACGTGCCCACCAGCAAGCAAGCAAGTGCAATATTAACAAGTAATGAATAGAGCTTTGATGGAAAATAATGAAAAACCTTCTTTATCATTTTGTCTATGTCAATTCAGTTTCCTCTCAAACCGTTGTCTTCGATCGCTTAAAATCCCCTTTCCTACTTTTAGCATCTCCGTGTCCGTGCCCTTGTCCGTGTCCGCCTCCAGATCTCTCAGAGTGATCAAACCTCTCCATAAGCTCGTCCTTACTCGCCATCAACAACCGACCCATTTCTTCGTCTTCTTTGCTTTTTTCCAACCCGACTAATGCTTTTACGCCCTTTTCGAATTCTTTTAAGTTCAAGTGCCCACTCCTGTCCTTGTCTAAAATGTTGAAGAGGTCCTTCAACCTCAATTCCTGACTATGCATGTATTTCTCCAGCTTACTCATTACGATCGAGCACTGGTACTCGGCGTACAATGCGTTAGGAGGGAGGTGTGCTCTCCTTATCGCATGAACCAGCTCGTTCCGAGTGATATACCCATCTAAATTCGGATCCAAATACCTCACCAGGTCTGTGATCTCCCCCGGCTCCAAAGCCTCTAACCCCCCCCCATTCTTATGCAACCCCCCCAGCTCCGAACTCAAGAACGTGGTTGACACGCTCGTCACCCTCTTCTCGTGCTCCATAATCATGTCCCCTCCTCCTCTCTTTTCGCACATTCCCTTGAACCACGACTTGGGCTGTAAATCCGATCCGTCCAGTAAATTCTCCAATTTATAAACTAGAAGCCTGCCTCTGGCGTAATCCTGGGCACAGCCCTTGGCTCGCCTGCATTTTCTTATGGCGTGTTCGAACTCTACTATGCTTATCTCCCCGTCGACGTCCTCCCCGAGCGAGTCGATGTATTTTATCACTAGCTTGACATCAGTGTGGGTCAACTCAACCCCAACCTCTTCCAAACCTCCCCCTTCATGCTCATGCTTCCTCTCCTTCTTGTGCAACAAATTTCTTAGCCTGTCGACCTCCTCCTCCAGCTCCCGAATCCTCATCTTGCTCACGTCCAGCTGCCTCATCAGCATGGCCTGCTTCCCCTCTGCCGCGAGAAAGATGTGTTCCGTACTGTGAGGATCGGAGTGATCCAGCTGCTGCCCGAGCTCCTTCGTGCGCTCCAAACTTATGTGCAGCTTCTTCTGTTTCTCCTCCAATTCCTCCTTCGCCTCCTTCAAAATCTTCTCCTTCTTCTCCAACTTCTCCTCAATCTCCACTACCATCTTCTCCTTCTTCTCCAGTTCGTTCGAGATCTCCTTCACGGCCGCCTCCTTCTCCTTGACCTCGGCCAGCGCCTTCGCACTCTTCTCCTTCTCACCCACAAGGTCCTCCTCAAAGCTGTGCATTTTCTTTTCCACCTCCGCGATTTCTTTCTTTGCTAACCCCAACTCCTTCTCGGCCTTTTCTCGAGCCTCCGCCTCGTGTGCCTGCTGCTCCAAACTCAACTTCGATGCGCTCAGGTCCTCCTCGTACTTTAAAACCTGACTATCCAGCGCCTTCCTCTCTTTCGTCCACTTCTGGGCGTCCAGCATGCGCTGCGCAATCTCGTTCGCCTTGGAGTTGGCCGCCCTTTCCTTCAAGCTAGCGATTTCCGACTGGCAGTCCGCGATTGCGGTGTCCTTCTCGGACACCATCTTGTTGTGGTTTAGTTTAAGGGCCTTGACGGCGTCCTTCTCGTTCTTGCTGCTAGCAAGTTTCTCGTTGGCGAGCTAAGCGGCGGGTTAGTATAAGTGCTTACTGTAGCGAGGAGCGAGAGCGATATATCAGCTCGTCGCTTCGCTCCTCGCTGGGCTTCGTCCTCGCAGTGCCTCACCTGACTTAAAATGCTGCTGTGCTTGGCGTTCAGTTCCTTGACCTTGTCCTTGTTGCTCTCCGTCGCCGTTTCCATCTCGTGCTGAGAGGCCTCAAGCTTCGACTTGAGGTCGTGGCTGTCGTGCTCCAAGGTCGTGTTGGCGGTCGTGAGCTCGGTGTGCTTCGTCTTGAGCGCAGCCAGCTCGGCCTTGAGGGATTCCATCTCAATGTTCATGGCCGCGAGGCTGCTCACGAGCTCGTCCCTCCTTTCCTTGATTTTGACGCCGGCCTCGTTGATCGACTTCGACGCGGAAAGCTTCTTATCAATCGCCTCGAACGACTCCGTCTTCGCCTTGATGACGTTTTCGAGCTTTTCGACTTCCGCGTTCTTTTCCCTCACGCGCTTGTAAGCCCGGTCCAAGTCGGCCCTGGCCTCGCTTTCGGCGCGAACCTTGGCCTTTTCGAGGCTCTCCAACTTGTCCTTCAAAGACTTAGTCTTCTTCTCCAAAAACTCCTTGTCCTTCGTGAGGGTCGTTTCGATTTCGTTGAGCTTCTTCTCCCACATCTTGGCGGTCTCCGACCTGGCTTCCTCCAAGTCGTGCTCCTTCCTGTTGAGAACCTCTTCGAGACTGCGACGAGCGAAGCGAGTCGCATGAGGATTGTTGTTAACGTGTTAGAATTGCGTAGCGATGAAAGCGGTTTGAGCGTTTATACTAAAGCTACTAGCGCCGATGAACTATAACCTTAATTATCGTATTCCCAGCTCGTCGCTTCGCTCCTCGCAGCTTCTCACCTCCTCGCCATCTTGTCAGTGAAGTCCTTTCCAACCCTGGAGACCTCTGAGCTCAACTCGCGCCGGTGTTCCTCCTTCACGGCGTGCATGGTCTCCGAGTGGCTCTCGATCTTGTTCTTCACCTCGTTGTGCAGCGCGCCCAGCTTCTGCTCGAAGAGCTCCCTGCTCCTGTGGTGAGACGCCCTCTCCTCGTCCAGCTTCCTCTCGCACTCCCCCTTGACCTTCTCAAGCATCGCGCTGGCCTCCCTCATCTGCGACTCTAGGGTGTCCTGCATTTTGGCGTTAAGGTCGGAAAGTTTTCTCTTGTAGGCGTTAGTTCGCAAGACGCTGCACCATTTCATTTGGACCATTTTGTTCTTCGCCTTCTTCCCCCTCCCCTCCTCGTCCTTCACCAAATCTTCGTAGTGCGCTTTGAGCTTGTGCATGCCGGCCTCGCTCCCAATCTTGGCCACCAGAGCGCCCTCCCGGAGCTTCTCCATCTCGTTCTCGAACTGAATCGCCTTGTTCTCGTTCTCAGCCTTGAGCGTCTTGAATCTCTCCTCGGTCGCCCAGCTCTCGGCCTTGAACCGAGCCTCCATCTGCGTCACGATCGCTTCGTGCATCTTGTCCTTCTCCCGAATCACCTTCTCGTGGTGGGCCTTGTGCGCCTCGATGCTGCTCTCGTCGTTCTTGATGCGAAGAGCGAAGGCTGCCTTCTCCCTTTCGAGCTGCTCCTTGTTCCTCTCGATGAACTCGGTGCTGTGTTTCCTCGCAAGCAAAAGCTCCTTCTCCAGCTCTTCAGCCCTCCTCTTGAGCTCCGCGTTGTGGCGCTTCTGCATGTTCAGGTTGCGCAGAGCGTCGTTAGAGTCGCCGCGAGCGCTCTCGAGGTTCTTCTGCATGTTCAGGCGAAGGTTCATTACTTCCTCGTCGTATTTCTTGCTCGAGTCTTGGATCTTGGACTCGTGCTCGTTTCTCTCCGAGATTAGCTGTACGGGTTTGTGAGGTTAGAACGAACAAAACAGGGCGCAGTTTGGGAATATTTTCTCACCTGATGCATCAATGTCTCTGTCTGGAGCCTGTGCGCCCCCCTCTCCCTCTCCTCAGCCAGTTGCCTCTGAAGACTGTCAATCTGCAACGGGAGTCGAAAATTGGGGTGAGCATTGGGGTGAGCGGTGTGACGAGATCAATACCAAGATCAAATTGTGTTTATTAAATGTGTTTTTATTTGTTAAATGTGTTTATTAAATTCAGTTCACTCACCATGCTGCCTTGTGCATTGTCCATGAGCATCAACATTGGGAGCTGGCTCGAATTCTGAGTGGGACCAGCCGGAGTCAAGTCGTAGTGAGTCATGCGCGGGAGAATGTTGTAGGGGGTCGAGTTGTCGAACTGCGGAAAGAAAGGAAGGGGAGGGGGGTGAGTGCTAGGGTAAGGGCGGCGCACAGTTAACAACTAGAAGATGCTTTGCCCCAATTTACCTCATGAACGCTCTTCGTGTCTTCGTTGGGACTGGGAGGCTCGGATGAAAATGGGGAGTATGCGGAGGAGGGGCGGTGGGTTTGGGGCGTGGCGACGGGGGTGCTGCTGCTCATCTTATATCCCGAGGAGGACCTGGGCTGGTTCGGTGAAGAAGAAGTTATGGGTTGTATGGGGGCCTGAACTTCGGACGGGTGGGCGAGGAAGGGCTGAGAGTACGAGTGTGAGTACAACAGGCGTTGCCTGTCGACGTTTACTGTGGTGGACCTGATGGTGAGGGAGACGGGGTAATGTGAAATCCAAGGAAGGAAGGAAGGAAGGAGCAGTTTGGGCCAAGCTTACCAGAGCTTTCACCCATATTTTAACGTTCTTCTACCAAAACTAAGACGTTTTAGCACCTTCCCAACCCATATAGGGCCAGGCAGTGGATCAAATCGACACCTAACTGTAAACGACTTTGCTTTATGACATCCTCCTAAGGTTAGTTTTGCCCGCACGGGCAACTGCTCACACTAGTCCAGATCATGCGCCTCTACCATCATTTTCTCTGGACCTGCGTGCTGTGTGCCCTCGAACTTACAAATGCGGGCCATGGGCACCTATTTTTCTCTTGCTACCTTCGTAAAGGAAGCTTAAAGGTGCGTACGCTGGCCCCGAATAAGATTCCGAGCTATCAGCATTGCTAACCGAACGTATTCCCCACTCCGCAGGCCTTGCAAATTTTCAACCCGACTAGCGAGGCAATAGATTTCGACGTCAACGACGGCTACTATTTCGTTATCGGAGACGTGGTCAACCAAAACGATCCTACATTTGAGTGCGCTTATGCTTCATGCACTGACGGGTATAAAACTAAAGTTTCCCTCTCTGGGGAGAACAACATAGAATCAGGAAAGACACTAGATATCTCTTTTGCAACTACCTGCGAAGGTGGAGAGGCACTCAACGCTTTAGGGGCCACCGACTTAGGGATGCTGAGGATAACGGGTAGTCGGTGGGTTGCGCTTATTAAGGAGGAAAGCGATGGGGTGAAGACAGTTTTAGACGTAATAGGAGATCTCAGCACGGAAGGCCCGTGGACGTCATCGGAATCCACCGTCGATACGGACAACTCGGCCATCACGAGGAAATCGAGCTCATCTCCTAACTGCCCAGCGGACGCAAGCTACATCACCACCAACGGGTACACTTGGAACATCGATGACTGGGAGCAGGCAATCCTACCCGAAGAAATAGAAGCATCCGATTTCGACTTTCTCTAAAGTAATTTCAGCGACGAATACGAGTGCGGGTGGAATGGGGATTGCCCAGATGGAGGTTTTTGCTACGTAGGAGACGTATGTAAGCCTTGTGCGTTCTGCACTAGCAACGAAGACGCTTCACTTGGAATCTGCACTTTATACTGCTTTTCAAGCACCCCCGGTTGCGACGTGACCATTCCGATAACGTCGGAGTGCCCCGTTTGCTGTTTACAGAAGTCTTTCCCATAAACTTCCCTCCCTATTCTCGAAGCAAGCAGGTGAGACAAATTTAGGAGAGAAAAACCACCAACAAAACCAACATTTTAACACTCACACCACCTCTCCTCACGCTCTCTTTCCACCGCTTACACAACCTACAACACACGACAAAAAGCGGCAATGTCGTGGTGCTCCGCTGGAGAATATAGCGAAAACGCCAAGGCAGTTATAAACGCGACTTTTTACGAAGTTTCGGACAACTCCCCTTTCCTCCGAAAAGATTTCGAATTTCAGCTCACCGAGCTCAGCCACACCTTTCCTCCCTCCACTTCGAACGCTTCATTCTGCGGAGGCTCCATTACCCACCACAAGTACTCCGTCGAATTCGACATTCCCGCATCGGTCGACCTGTACACGCCCATGACGGCGACCGTAAACATGGTCGNGAAGTTTCCTACTCACTAAACATGGCGCCCGCCTGGTTTACATCAAACGACCCCAACGCTCGAGTCGCTATAGTACTTCAAGGGAACATGGCGGGAACCTCCGTTCTCTTATCGCGGTCCGAACCGCTAAAAAATTGCGACAGCGAAATTCAACAGTATGAGATTTTCATGAAGGAGGGTACCAACGCCATGCAGACCACAGGCCAAATTGTCACCGCCCTAAACGCGTTGATTAGAGGCCTCACCCTCGGCGCTGTGTAAGAGTTCAAAGTTACGGCTACAAACTCAGTTTGAGCTAGCGATTCGACCACAACTGAGCCCAAGACTCTCACTCACAGGTTTAGACCTCATGTTCTCTGGATATGGATACATCGAAGACTGAAATAAAAAAGCATTTCAGCTCTACAACCCCACTGGAGTCCCACTGAGTACGGGAGATTACACCGTAGTCATGAAACAGTTTACTGGTGACACCAACGGTGGTACCTTTGTCGAACGCTCCTGGTTGATTGCAGAGACAGAATCCGACATTTATTCTATCCCGCCAGGAGGAACAGTCGTCATGGCCAACCCAGCCTCCGGCGCAGAGATTCTCGCGTATCTCCCCAACAATCAGTTTCTCCAATATTCTTTCTTATCTCAAATGAATGGGAATGATTGGCTCTTATTCGTAGAGTACGATAAAGAAGCAGATACTTTCGGCAGAGTTTTGGATGTGATAGGCGACTCTAGATCCGAAACCACTGCCATGGGCGCGCAACGACGAAAACGGCAACGAAATGTTCAATACTAGAGATGTCACCTTATCAAAAGATCAAGCCGCCATGTCGATGTCCCACAATGATTATTCGGATGTAGAATCCGTAAAATACTGGTGGGATGCTACGCAGTGGGACGAATCCATGGTCTTCGACGGAGACGACTTAGTGGGCTCTTACGAGTGGCTCTCTTATCACTTCTCGGACCTCTTCAAGTGCACATCGCACGACCAGTGTCCCGATGTCGGCTTCTGCACGTCCTCCTATTCCAAGTGCAAGCCGTGCGCGGAGTGCGTCTTTGACGCCGACGGAATAGGCGGAATTTGCCCGGAGAAATGTCCTGCAACGCGCCCTGGCGATATTCCTCCCGCGACGTGACCTTTCTGTGGAGCGTTAAGGGAAGGCGGGCTCAAGATTCCTCTGGCTGCAACAGGCGATATCACCATTTCAGAAGACGCCATGACCTTAAAATGGTGCAGCCCCCAGGATTATTCAACCCTTGGGCTCACTTTACAGGCCAGCGCTAAGGTTCACCTCACCTACTACGAGTCTCCTACCTCAACGGTCGAATTGTACACCAGGACTTACCTGTACAACTTTCTCACTGGTGTTACGAAGGGCGACCACTCGTATTCCGTTGAATTACCCCAGCTCGACGATTACATGAAGATCAGTGCCCAATTAAAGCGCCAAGATCAGTGCCAACAGCTTTTGACCTCCATATCGAACAGTGCCACCTCTGAAGCAGGACCTCCGACTTGGTACACCTCAAATAACAGGACGAAGTTGGCTTGGATCTTTTGCTTATTTTTAGTTATGTAGTGGGACGTGGGGAAGGGTGGGGGAAAAGAGGATAACGACGTCTTCGAGGCGGTAAATCCAATGGCTGCGGCCAAGAATAAAGTTAAAAAGGATGAGGGGGGAGAATATATCAAGACAATAACTGACAGTAGCCAGAAGTCGTTGAAATTATAAAGTAAAATGTACAGGGTTGTATTTTTATTTTTCATCTGTATTCCCACTTGCATTCCTTTTTTATTCCATCATAACCCCTTACTGAATCCCACAACAAAGAACCTCGTCAATTCCATCACACCACTCCCTCCCCTCAACCTTATTCTCCAACAACCCATAAAAATACTCCGGATGTATATTAAACCAAATCCCTTCTCCACTATCACACCTCACAAACTTCCCCTCATGTTCATACCCAATCCTACCAACCTCCGGCCTCCTAAACTCTCCCCCACCTAAAGTAACAGCAATAAGAATATCATCAGCAACCCTTTCTTTCCTCACCCATGGCATATCTTTTAGGTTTGATATTTTTAAAGCGAGGTCTTGGGAGAGTAGGATGGCGTTACCTTGACAGAAATCTGGGACGGAATCGGAGAAATAATCGTTTTCGAGGAATGTCCAGGCGCGGTTTGTTTTTAGGAGAGTTTCTTGACCTTCTGCATTATCCTGGTTACACGTGGAAGAAGATTGTAAGTAAAAAATGTTCTACAACGGTCTCTTATTAAGCCTTTAATCACCCTCTTCCCACTCACCTCAAAACCAAAATATCTCGGTCTCGGTATCCTCATTCCCTCCCCCTCCACATTAAAAAATCCATAAACTCTACTAGGCACTAACCCTTTAATCGACTCAAAAACAATATCTAAATCTATATAAACATCATCGTTAACTCTTAGAATGTAATAAGCTCCGATTGTCTTTACTCCGTAATTGAATAAAGAGATTGATTTGATCGGTGTTTTTATGTAAGAGTCAGGGAAGGGGTTTATTAGAATATCTTTGTAAATTACAGACTCTAGAATAACTTGTAATAGTAAATCATTTAAATTTTCAGTAATAGGAAGTGCTATAAAAAACTTGTGTGTGAAGTATTTATGCGTCTCAGGATTACGTGTAGGGTTCAACCATGTTGATCTAATTGCTAATCTATGCATCGTATTTTTTGAGGCTGATATAACACCTATAAAGAAAACTGGGGGAGTTTCTAATCCTGTGTAATGTGATAATGTTTCGTTGATAGGTAAAGAACTCACAGGTATCGTATAACATTCAGGTTCAATAATAATATATTTATCTAACCTAAAACTCTCATAATGCGTAACTCCTGGTTCCTTTATATCGTTTAACCATAATTCATGATTAATAGGAGGAGGATGAGTGCAGATGTATTGAGATATAAGGTTTTGAACGCGAGGGAGGCCGAGGGCATTGCCATCGAGGGTTGTTGGGATTGAGGGGGAGGTTGGGGAGGAGAGTGAGGGGGGGAGGAGGAGTAAAAGGAGAAAAGGGAGGAGGAGAAAGGGGTGCGAGGGGAGGAGGGGGACGGGGGGATGCATTGTTAGGTTTTTTTGTGTAAGGCAATGTTTTATCTGGGTATAGTTAAAACTTTCCCACACACTGATTCCCGATTCCCATACCGGGAAAAATGTCTGACCAGCACATCATCACAATCAACGACGAGTCGGAACCATCACCCTCCCCATCGTTCAACAGAACAACCCTCCCCAACTCAAAAACTCAAACTCATTCTTCCAATTTAACAGTACCGTCCTTTGAGCCTCTCCTCCGAATCCCCTCCGAATTCACCACCCCCGGCACCATTCACCTCGCGCCATCAATTACATCGACTGCCGGAAAAGCTGATATTTTAACGATGGGTAATGATAATGAAGCAACTTCAGATAATAAAGCCAACAATTACATCTTCCTCCCTACGGACAGGGGAGGTGGACAAATGTTAACGGTTAAACCGGGGAGTCAGAATTTTAAGGCGAAGAATTACGTGCATGTTGTTAGTGAAGTGCCGAAGGCGAAATAATAAATTTCATAGTGATTACACGAATATTACATAATGAATAAAATATAACTTGAAATAAAAAGTCTTTGATGAAAAACTGAAGAATTCAATTGCTAAATTTTGTTGTTTGGAGCGGAGGTGGGGTGACTACTACATTGTTGTTGCGATTATCGATGTTGCCGGGGACTAGCTTTTTGCAGTCGAAGAATACGTTGTAACCAATCGTTTGAAGCGAGTCCGGGATCATCATCGATTTTAGTTCTGAGCAACCATGGAAGGCTTGTCGACCTAATCTTTGAAGGTTTGTGTGGAGGAGATCGACATTTTCTAGACAGGAGCAGTCTTCGAAGGCGTACTCACCAATTATTGTTGACGTACTCGGGAAAGATACGGTAGTCAAACTATAGCAGTCACTGAAGGCATCTTCACCGATGCTCTCAACGTCCTCAGGGATATCAACAACGACGAGATTGCGGGCGAGGTAGCAGGCGTTCTTTCCGATCTTCGTAATATTAAGAAGGAAGACCACCCTCGTTACAAGCTCCATACAATCTAGATTACTAAACACCGCCTCACTTATCGCATTCCCATCGTGAACCATCAACTCTCCGCTCCTCACGCCCTCGTCGATGCGTGCGTCCGCCATGCCGTTCCATTCTTTGTTCAAAACGCGGAGAACCATCAGTGTTTGCTCGTGAACGAAGGAAGTGAAGAGTCCCTTGAATTCGATTGTGTGCATGAAGTCGTTAACCGTCGCAGGGACAGTGGAAAACACCGTCGAAATCGTCAAACTCTCGGCAGGAGGGACCTCGATCAACTCCTCCCCATTCTTGTTCCCCTGGTCTTCTTCCCCCCTATCCCCACTCATTTCTCGGCTCTCATAGCCCTCATGAGTCTCGGAGGTTACAGACTTGGACATCGTGGTTAGTAGGTTTCGAGAAAATGACTGCTAAACTTTCTCAGATTTCCTTCCATCAAATTTCGGTGTCGTCGATTTCACTGTCCCACACGCAATCCCAACGTCTGTTACTCTTTCTGAGTGCACTCATAGCATATCAGTCCCCCCCTTCATCCCTTCAACACTCTCCTCGTTCCCCTCAAAACGAAATCTGCCAATCCCCGTCCATCCCGCTGCGCTGCAAAACAAAACCCGCTCTGTACCACGCTATCAAAAACCGCTCCGTAACTAAGCATGTCAGAGTCGTCCGAGGATATCGAGCGCGACAAGGTCGCGAAGCAAGAGAAGGTTGTCGAGGAGATCACGAAACTCGTGTCGACCTCCACACTCCCGATCTC